>JAMWFC010000071.1:0-77822 GCA_027475525.1 Macrolepiota albuminosa
TGCTACATCATCATTCAAGATAGATATGATGTCTATTTGCTTGGGGTGGGAAGCAGGCTGGGGCTCCTCAGCCATGCAGACTGTGCTAGTTGTGCAGGACTCACGAGTTGGGGATGATGATTCTACTGCGAGGTTGCATAATGCTAGTCGATCGCATATCTAGTTATCTTTGCAGACTTCATAGTGTTGTTGCATGATTCTTGCAAATGCCTTTGACCTCAAATCCCAATAGTAATTGGGTTTCAATGTGTTTCTGCAGTATCCGAGTATATGAGATTAATATGTATTGCAATCATTGAATTTGAGTCTGTTTCCAATCATTTGGTAAGTTTTTCAGCTGCCCTTCTAGCATGGAATGTTAACATACCAATCTATATAATCCAGAATTCAACAGTATATTTAAGCTTGCTTCTTAGCACAATAAAGAAAAAGAGCCTCAAGTAGCTGATACTACCTCATTGGTTTCTGCATTAAATTCTAAGAAGAGCTTAATCTCTCGTTCTACAAATGATGAGTCCAACAAGCATATACTGGCAGATGCTCTGAAGGTTGTGCTCAAGAGTGCATTCAAGCCTCAAAATTTAGCCATGCCACCACCTCCTCTACCAGTTTCAAGATGGACTCAAAACCCACCTATGCAGACGTATACATTTACTTGATCTACAGCTACTGTTCCCAATAATGGTGAGGTTGTTCTGATTCCATTGGAAGAAGAGGAAACAATTGAGATTGCCACAGATTGGATTGATGGAGAGACTGCTTCAAATTGGAATGAGTCCTATTGCCAAACTGGATATATTGGTTGTGGAGCTACTAAATGCACCATCTATGTAAGCATTTTGTTTTGTAGTAGGATTGTGTTCAGCTTGTTGATATCTTGTGATTGTAGGCTCAATTTGATGGTAGAGAATTTGTCCTAACCCAAAATTTTGATGAGCAAACTACATGCGATGAACCGACAGAAAACTTGACTGGGGAGTACAAATTATTGGCTTTGTGCCATTGATTCAAAGGGAAGTTTGACAAGTATGCCAAAGCTCAAGGATTGAGGACAATTTTCAGTGAGCACTGTAGTCCTTTTGACTGTATACTGACTTATCACTACAATGTTTAGAGTTCTACTTCAACTACTGAGACTCAATGCTTAGGACCCTTCAACCATCACTGACCTCTGGCAGTACCCCATTTCCTTTCCAGGACTTTATTGCATCTCCATTACTCCCTTGTGGTCCTGTAGACCCAAAAGTTTGCAAATACACTGGTAATGACAATTTCGGTGAGGCATTGGATGATATGACAAAGGCTATTCATGCATTTGTCCATTTCTTGGTCATCTACTCTCAGGATTACTTGCTATTTTGTGATTTACAAGGTATATGTCTTGTTCTGAAGTCTTTGATATAGCTAACTGATGCTGAGGTACACTGGATTTAAATGGAGTGATGTGTCTGTTTGACCCACAAGCTTACACGTCAGTCTTATAAGTTTCTAAATTAATGCAAATCTTGATGATAGAAGCCTTGATATTTGATTCAGTTGTGAGCTTCTGTTTTCGGAACTCTTCCAACATTTTGTAGAGAGGCTTGCTGTGGTCAAAATGACTCAATAAAGAGTAGTCATTGCTAGCTTCATTACAATCAGCTAGAAGCTGTATATTACCTCTAAGTATTGGCCAAATAATATTAATGACTTTTGTCGCACACAATATATTTCCACATGCACCATGTAAGCTCATTGGCTTCAGCATGAACCTTGTGGTAATTATTCCTTATCTGTTCAAGCAATTCATTGAGGCACACTTTAGTCTCCCTCATTTTGTCAAAAGTTCAACAAACATGGACACCTGGCTGAACCTATATCACATTGTATCAGTATTTTGATACTAACATAGAAGTGTGAGTATAGCTTACCTCAACTAGCTTGGACTTCTTGTTGTATTTTCACAGAACAGTAATAATAGTGATACCTTTTTCTTCTTGGCAGAGCTTTGCTCCAGCCTTTTTCTGCTGCCATTCAAGGGTAATCTGGTGAGCTCTAGAAAGGTTGTTGAATTTATTGCTAGAACTAGTTGTCTGAACTGTGCAAGGAGGGCCAGCATGGAGTCTGGTATTAGATGCCTGTGCACAATAAATCCCAGCACGAGAGATTACAGCTGAGGCAAAGTCTGAGGTAATAGTGTTGCATTGTTCTTCAGAGTCTAGTGCCATGGCAGAAGAGTCTTTCTGCACAAGCAGATTTGCTATGCCCAGAAGTACAAATATTTCACATGGAAGATTTTCTTGATTTCCTGCCATTTGATAGTGTTCAGAAACTAACAATGCCTTTTATCTGAAATGAAGACTTACAATAATAAATGACACAACCGTTACAGATTCCAGCAGAGATTCTACTATACAGTAGACCACACCCAGTGCATTGAGGCTTATCCTATAGTAGAGAAGTCAATAAAGGCCTCAAGATGTAATTTGGCCATGGGCTTACATTTATGGCTCATATTTTGGCTGCTGAAAGACCAGGTTTGCGAGATTGGCACTGGGAACAAATTTCACAGTCTAAATGTGCAAAGACAAATGAGCAGATTTTACAAGCAGCCATTTGACTGAGTAGAAGAACTCAAACACTTAATTCACTCATATATACAGCAGCTTAAATACCATAAACTTGTGAATAGTAAAGTCAACAAAAAGATATGAGTTCAAAGGCTTGAGTACTCGTGAACTGGGAGAACCAATGTATATGAGGGGAGAATCAGGGGAACACAAGCGGGTAGAGATCCACAAAGACAGGCCAAACGTTCTCAAATGTCAAGTCTTAAACATCGAGTCTTTTATATGCTGCCTCGGCATGTTCTGCAAACTCTAACATTGAAAATGCAAGGAGTTGGTCCCCATCCATCTCCTTTTTAATTTCATGAATGACATTGACATCTACTGGAAGAAGGCAGTTCTTACCATCCCAGTGCTCTGGAGATTTGTATGCCTTGTTGCGTGATATACCAGATGGACCAGACTTGTCAGAGTCTTTCCTTGACTTAAAACTATTTCGTTCTTTTATAAATTGCTTGAGAGTTTTCCATATAAGCTTGGCCCAGAGCCATCGGAACAGCTCTCTAAGAATAATGGCAGTTAACAAATCTTCTATTACATACTAAGGCCATGACTTACTGCTGATTCACATTGTTCTCATTATACAATCCTTCAGACTTCCCTCTTTCAAATACATCAACCATATTCTTTCCCCAATCAAGCTGCAAATGTCTCCAAGAACATTCAATGACAATATTGTGGACACTTCAAAGGTAGATGTGAGCAGGAAGTTCGTTTAATTCCATATCTGAGTGGAAGATTTTTCTAGAATGACATAATTAGCATGTATTGTGTTCTATGACTTTGCATATGACTAACCATAAGGCATTCTGGAGACTATAAAGAAGAGTAGTCTCTGAACTGCAATCAGTAGAGAGTTGGAGAGGAATACCTAGACAGGAAAAGCAATAAGCCTGGCAACCTGATACTAGAAGAAAGACAAAGGCTCACCTCCATATTGTTCAACATAACAGAGAAACAGGTATCCAATGGTTTGGATATGACGGTTACTTGGAGCAATGTCAGCAAATAACCAGAATCCAGTAGCTTCATCTACAAAGCCATAGATAGGAAAGCCAATCTTATAGAGCTTGTCGTGTCTATTGCATGACCAACACTCATGGATACCCAGCAGGACCTTGGAATGTCAAACAATTTTTTGTGCCAAGAGGTTCTGCATCTGAAAACCTTTAGGATTATGGATTTGCATAGTCTTGTGTACAAATGTATGAGGGAGATGTTGGGCTTGGTGTGCTGCAATGTGATGATGGATAGTCCAAGGTCCAGCATGACTTCCAGAGTCAAGATCAAGTTGTTCCAAAACAAGCTGCTCAGCATTGTGTTGACCTTTGTTCCTGAGGTTTTTTCCACCTCCCACAAACTCGTTGTGACTTCGAGCATGCTTGACAGAGCTGGTGCTAATTGTAGCCACCTGTTAACCAAATATAGCAAACATCAAACAGATTGGTGATTTATCTCAGATGTATATCATGATCACGGGCAAGATTTTAAGAAATTTGTTTATTAGAATCTATGAGTTCTTCATGATACCCCTTCAGAGCAGCAACGAGTCATGGATCATCCTTCTTGACTGCATGGAATCTCATGAGGGCAACGTAAGTGGAATCAAGTCTAGAACCTGACCTTTGTCACCATGCTGATTCTTCCCTGATGAATTGGAGTTCTGAGTACTAGACATGGCTAAAAGATTGGTGCGGTCCTGGTCATTCTGTTAACTATTTAAAAGGTCTCATACTAAGCCACATGACAATTAACTTACAAGTACTGCCATGCGTTAGAAATATGTCGGGCTTGCCATGCTGAATTATGCTGAGTAAGGATACATAAACAAGCTCAAGGAGAAAATTAGCTTATCAACTAATGGGTCCTTATAGTGTTTCAATTTCTTGGATCATATGTGCATGCCTGTGAAGAACTGGACTCAGATACACCCTGTTGTTGCCACATATATAAAGTGTAAATGTTAGTTAATAGATAAATATTACATCAATATAAGACTTGCCTTGACCAAACCCACATGTTATTCACATTATTAAGCTGACCACACTGTCATTAAGCTGAACACATGGTACTGCAATGAAAAGCATATGGAACATTCTTGGAGATGTAATCAATCATATAAGACCTATTAAAGCATATTCATATTTAAGCAACTACTATGACCATATGTCTACTCATTGTAATAGGTGCACCTTCTCCATCTGGTGAAAACACACACTCGGCTCCCTAAGGTGTATCAAGAGCCAAGACTTTGCCAGATGTACTGATCAGCAAACCATCCATAATCATAATCTTTTTGCCCTTGACAGAGGGTCGTACTGGAGTAACATACTTTAGAGGCACACAGAGCTTATTACGATCAACTTGAATCAATGTCAAAGAGCTTTCTGTTCCAACCCATAACCCCCTTTTAGCTTTATAGTCACCATTCTTCCAGCCTGGATCGTTCAGTATAGGTTTTGTGTGGCATAATTGCACTTTAACCTTTTTTCCACTGAAGTTTTTGTTGTCCATCCATGCACAATATGCTGATAGATTGTAAGACACGTCAAACCACTCAAATTTGAGAAAACATACAAAATGCAGAAGATGGATTTGGAGTCTGCAAAGATGGATTCCATGCAGGACTAGCATACATGCTCGATGCAAAAGAAAGAGGAGTTGAAGCTGTTAAAGATGTAGATGACAGAGGTATATCAAGTCCAGCCAGTGAAGCAATATTGGGAGGCGGTGGCTCAATGTATTTCCAACCAGCCTCTGCATTTTCAGAGATCAACAGTTTCATATTTTGGTTGTGACTGAGGGGGATCATTATACATAAAAGACTTGTTCAAATAGTTTAAACTTACTGGTAAGCCAAATTCCAAAGATGAAGAGGTTCTTAATGCAGAGTGGCATTAAGTTCCACTAGAACGTCGTTACCCTGCAGTGGCACTTTGATTATTCCCTCGTAATTTTTGAGGCGATAGGAACCAATGACTCAAATGTGATGTCCTACAAAATAGCAATTCCGAATTTTTACAAGTTAAAAGGGTTGGCTATTAATCTTATTGTCAGCAGGGAGGCCATGCATAATAACTATAACTCACTTAATCAACGGATTGACCTCATTCCCACTGTGAGATACTAGCAGCACTACTTTCAGTTTGGCTATGTAAGCATCCAGAATAACTGGACTATGAAAGAAGTTGACTGAGTCTGTAGGTGCTTCAATCTAAAAAAGCAATCTATCAGCCCACTGTTTGAACAATTTGAACAAGAAAAAAAAATTCTGCACCTGCAGTGCAGCACAATCGTCATATATTGAAACTGTGTCTCCATTTATTAAAGTCATCTAATCTGTGAAACCCTGTTGTTGCACTAATGCTACAATTACATGGTCTCCAACAGTTATCCTCTTTCATAGATGTTTGACTGGTACTAATAAGTGTACATTTTGGTCATTGACATCTACTGTTGCTATCCTCCTATAATGCTGTACACCACACCAATAGCTCCTCAAGTATCTCTGTCTGTGATCTTCACATTGTCTCCAGCACATAAAAGCTGAGCACCTATTCTTTGCAAAGTGCATTCAAAACATTCTACAGGTATGATTCGCAAGTTCTTGAAATGCACAATCTTAGCTGAGGTTGGGATGGCTTCTTCAGGTTGAAATTTGTCAGTAAATAAGCATAGATACCCATCCAAATACATCTGCCCATAAAATCTCCCTTCTTCTGAAGATAGCATGTGAATGGATTGATCTCTATAAGTTGCCTTGATTTCAGCCAGGTCAAGTAAAGCTGTGTCAGCATGGCATAGTCAATAAGATTGTGAAATAAATGACTCAACATCAATACGTTTCTGCTTTATAAGGTGTAAATGATTGTTCAAACAGGAGACAACATAAACTTTGGCCTCAAAATTATAATAATCTGCAACATAGGCCAAGTCCCCATTAAAAGGCCCCTGTGTTAATCTCATCCAAGACCCACTTGAGGGAATAAAGAGCTTCTGTTCTCTGAGGTATGATGGCCAATCTGACGAGTCAATTGGGTAAGCCTGCCACCAGTAAACATCAGAAATGCCTCTGCAAAGATCCTGTACATTTTGTAGTCTCAAAGCCTCAACTACTATACAACCTGGTTGTGAAATAGAGCTGATAATTGATTTGACATCCCAAGTGCCACTGCGAATAACTTTTTCCATGAGAATAAATGTAGTGGTTTCCTCAGTTCCTGGCTGAAGAGAAGGAATATAAGAATATAATAGAATAAAAAAGAAGGCATACTTTTATGGAGACTGGCCAGAGTCCTGTTGCTCCATCAAAAGGTAAAATGTGACTTTAATAAGGCACTTTGACAGACAAAAGTTGTTGGCTGTGAGAGTGGGCATGAGCATGAGCAAGTATAGCATTCCATTTCATATCACTGTCCAATTTAATCTGTTCAATGGCAAGTAAGTGATGGGAAAGACTTCGATCCAATGCAACAGGTCCACTATCTTCAATTAAGTTATTTGTAGTCCATGCCTTGTCAGCTATAGGTATATGGAGTATCTGTACAAACTATCATTGTCGTCTCCTTCCACATTAAGATCTTCATCATCAGCTTGAGCCTTGGTGTCTAGAAAAAGATTCTGCCAAGTGCAATAATTATCAGTCATGTCACCCACTCAATACTTCATATATACCTCATATCTAAACCTTTTCCTCGATTGCACACCTTTATTTCTATTTTTATTACCTTTAAACATGAATTGTAGTTCTAAGTCATATTCTCATTATCATTACCTTCACACATAAGTCTGCCATTCTAAGTGGTATGTTTTTGTTAAAAGTCTAAAGACAGAACACGACACAAATGTTTTGTTACTATATACCTAAACAGAAATAATCAATATAAGGAAGATAAAGATAACAGGCAGTTCAACAGAAAGACATACAAAAGAACTTTGAAATGCAAATAATGTCCTTATAACCAACCCCTCAACTTCAGGGCGACCTTCTGAGTATCAAGCTGGTTATGTGTGCAAGATCATGTGTGCAGAATCATATGTGCAGGATCATATATGCAGGATCATGTGTGCAGGATCATATGCTGGAGGCCATGTGCACAGGATCATATGCAGCTGGGATCATGTGCGGTGGATCATGTGTGTGGGATCATGTGCAGCTGGGATCATATGCTAGGGATCATGTTGATGACGCCCAAAGTTTGGTCAGCAACAAATGTAACAATTGTGTTACCGTACCAAGAGTGTGCGTTGGGCGCGCTATAAGTGATGTGAGGAGTCCCGGGCAGGTCCCAGAGAACGCGTCTGTGAAAAAGGGTAAAAGTCGGTAACGGGGTCGGCAAGTGTCAAGCGCTAAGGTAAAGCGCCTAAGGAAAATGCGGTAAGTGAACACGGCAAGGGTGAGCGGCAAGAGCACGATAAGCTTAGCGAAGTTCTAAGCGTCGATAATGCCTGCCGTAGTTGCAAGGCGCGAGTATGTCGAGTGTTGGCGAACGTCTGTAACTACCGATGAGTTCGACGTTGCCGACCGTAGCGTAAATGAGCTCTTGAGCGTAAGGGAGACTGAAGTAAGGGGGAAACTGTGGTCTATTCGTCTGCTGATGTCCTGTCCTATGTACAAGTCGGTAAGTACTTTTATACTACAATGAGTTCGCCGTCGCCAGTGGCTAATGACGCCAGAGTGCGGTAAACTGGAAAATTTCAAAGGGGTAGCTCCAACGGTTTCAGATCCCTACCGTCCATTCAAGAGCCTTAGCGACGCCAGGCGACAGATCGCGAAGCTAAACCATCACTCCATCACCCTTCTGTCTGTCAGAACACCTAAGCGACGTTGGGCGCCAAATCGAGACGGTAAGCGGTGTCAGACGCCAAGGTCAAACGCCAAGCTGTCCGTCAGTTTTTGATAGATCATCAAGCTTCTCGCTAAGCGCTGTCGTCAGTGACTGATGCCATCTGTCAGTTGTCATTCTTGCTGCCGTCGGCGCTATCATTGATTGGATCTGCTTCTTGCCGTGCGCGGCCGTCAGAAATGGCTTAAAATGGGTAGAACGCGTGCGCTAAGTTCGGAACGAGTGCGGCAAGGTTTCCGGAGCCGGTGCCGAGCCTGCCGTTGATGCGCCTAACCTGTATAGGGTCCTATCATCTCCCCCCAACTGAAAAATTGACTGTCCTCAGTCACCAAATAAGGCTACCGTTACCGCTTTTGTGACCAGTGGTCCGTGCGTTCTTGAGATTTGGTTTATAGTCCTGGCGCATGAGTGTGGACTTCGTTTCTTCTCCCCATTTTTACCTGGCGCTCCATAATATTAAAATGTCTTTTCGAATTCCAACTCCGCCCCCTGTCCCATCCCGTGAGGCTCAAGAAGCCGCGTACGCCTATATCGCCAAGGCCAACAAGTTTATCCGGCATATCGAGGGCGTTGGCGCCGAGGCGTCTCAAAACTTAGTGGTTGGCGTGATGAAGCTGCTCGAGAAGTGGTATGAGGTGAGGGTCCTTGGCGTCGGGTGGGATCGCGAAATCGAGGTGCGGGAGTGGTGCCGCGCCCGGTATGTCGACAATCGTGGCGCTGAGTGGTTGGCGCCTTTCTCCCGTTTCGTAAGTTGCTTTTAGTTCTTGCCGAGTCGGTAGCTGATCGAGTTGCCAGGCGCCTCCTCCCGTCCCAACGATCGAGGACGAGTTGGAGGACATTCTGTCCGGTGCCTTGCCGATGACGGTAAGCGCGCCTGCGGCAGAGTGAGTATCTCTAACCACTTCTCATAACTTAGCTCTGGTCTGACTTGTCACCACACAGTAAACAAGAAGTGTTGGCGCCTTTGGCGCGCATGCAGGTTGCGGAGGAGGTCGCGGCAAGGCAGGAGGAGATTTCTCAGGACGCCCGTGAGATCACCAGGGCGCTAGAGGAGCGAGAGAGAGTGGCCGCATTGGCGGCAGAGATGGAGGACGTTGCCGCTGGGAAGGCGCCTGCCGTTGAGAGGCAGGCAGTAGCAGAGGGATCCGGCAAGGTAGGTCGCGCCGGTAGCACTTCGAGCCCAGTGCTGCCGGCTAGCAAGTCGGGCTCGCCGAGGAAGCCGGCAGGTGCTTCCAAACGTAAGGTAAGTGCTGATTTCACTTGCCGTTGCCGACAGTCGCTAACGACTTTTACAGAGTCGCAAGGCGGCTCCCCAATACGCGGTAAGTGGTCTCTTCTTTTTGAACTTGAATTACTAAATTCCTGTAGGCGCCAACCCAAAGCTCCTTTGACGACAAGGAGCTGAAAGGTTTGCTTTTGCCGCGTCGGGAGGAGGCTGTCCTTGACGAGGGACAGGAGGCCGGGGTCGTGATGGAGGAGATGAAGGGAAAGAAGACCGTTTCCCTGGCGACCCGGCAAGCGTTTAAGGAGGCACGGGGAGCGGTAAGTGGCTTTCCCGTTTCATTTATTTTTGGCTAACTTTTAGCGCTAGTGCGACAAGTGCTGGGCAGACAACGACCCAGAAGGCTGCTGGTTCCCGACTGGGGCCCAGCCGTGCTATCGTTGTGGTGCTCTTAAGCGCGCCTGCACCATCGACGGGGCGAAGAGTCGCGAGCGTGGCGGTGCGCCAGACACACTTGTCGAGAAAACCTTTTCGCGCGCTGTCTTGGTTAGGAGGGCTAGGGAGTTTGTGGAGGGGCAGAGGGAGAAGGTCGCTGCCGGTGGTATGGCAGCCATTGGACGTGCCTCCTTGGCGTTGCCGACACGCCAAGGAGATGGGACGGAAACTGTCGGCCAACGAGGCGCTGGAGAGCGCCAAGGGACTTTGGTCCCAGAAAAACGACCAGCCCCTTCCCCCAGCAAAGGGAAGGGCAAAGCAAAACGACCTCGGGTAGTATCGTCGTCGCCTTCCCCCTCGCCGGCGCCAAAGGACACTGAAATGGAGGACCTGGAGAAGGCGTTGGCGGCTAGTCGCCTCCCGCCTCGTGACACAGAGGCTGGTCCAAGTGGCCTCTTGTCGCCTATCCATTTGGCGGCGAGGTCCCTTGGCGGGGAACAGGAGGAGGGAGAACGGGAAGCGGTTGGCGACGCGACGCCTCGAAAGGAGCTGGAAGAAGCCCCTGCCGACATCGAGATGGGGGAGGAGAAGGCAGAGGGAGCGGTAGCGGGGGGCGTTGAGGATCTGGCGGCCGACGAAACGTTGGCGACGCAGCGGGAGGTTGGCGAGGAGGAGGCATCGGCAAGGGAGGTAGTGGAGGGAGAGGAAGGGGCAACAGGGGTTACCCGGGAAGAGCCTGAGTGGCGTTGGCTGCCTCCCTATGGGAACATTGCCCCTTGGGAGGTATCTGACCCCGAGGACGTTGCCGGATTGGAGCCCAGGCGACCTGTCGTCGCCAGGATAAACCCTGCCTGGACTCCCCAGCCGCAGCCAACGGTCACTGGCGACGCCTTCAACTGGCTGGGGCAGGACCTCGTATACCCGGTGGTGGCCCTCAACCCGCGGGAGATGCTGGAGAGGTTTGCCAGGAGGGCGGCAACGATGGAGGCGGCAATGGAGCGGGAACGGGAGCGAGTCCGGGGGCAGCTTATGGCGCTAAGGCTGCGCTACTCTAACTTGGGTCGCAGTCTCCACGTTCTTCGCGATTACCAAGGCGATTGCCAAGCCGCCATCGATTGGCAAACCGCCAACGACATCCAGCCTGGCGATCTTCTCCCTCTTCGCGATTCCTCTTTGCCACTAACCGACGACTCCCTCTCCATGGACGACGTTAGCGAGTAAACGGACCTTAGCGTAGATAGGCCGTTTGTACATATCTTTTTGTTGGCGCTTCGATATTCTTTTTATATAATTTTGGTGTTTCCCTGCCGAGTGGAGGTTTTGAGTCCAATAATCTGAGTTAGCGTAGCGGCTGAGAGCAAGAAAAGCATAGCAAAGAGAAAGCAAGCGGTAAGTATTCTGAGGTAGGTATTAGCAAGAACAGTAATATGTGAGGGACTTAGACAAATTTTTGAGAAAAGGGAAACGCTCAGTAAATCATCATAGCGAAAAACCCTTGGCGAGAGTTGCGCAATGCGCTAAGCGTTGGCGACACGCTAGCGCTGCGACTTGACTATGTAAAGAATTGTCTGTTGGATATAGTACAGTAAGTATCGGCAAGGGAGATAAGTAAAGTAAGTAATAGAAAAAGGAGCTTATCAATAATATTCTTTTCTAATCGTTTTCTTCTTCTTCAACTAAAGTCGGCAAGTCATCATCGTCCAATAGTTCGGTTTCTTCAAGTTCTCTCAGCTTGGCGGTGTCGATATCTAGCGCTTCAAGCGGCAAGTCGATTTGTTCTCTAGCGAGGTATGGCAATAGGCGAAAAGCGGCAACAGGTCGATGCAGTACTGAACCATCTAATTCACAGAGCACGTAAGCGCCTCCACGGTTACGAGAGATAACTACCAAGGGTCCTAGATAGCGCGGGCGCATTTTCTTATTGTATGAGGTGTAAGCGCCTCCACGGTTACGAGAGATAACTACCAAGGTCCTAGATAGCGCGGGCGCATTTTCTTATTGTATGAGGTCTCGATTTTGGAGTTGCGCATAAGCACTAGCGCACCCCTCGGGAAGTTGTAATCTTTGATAGTGGCGCTATGCTCGGTTTCGAATCGTAGGGCTGCTTGGCGACGTGCGCTAAAGACTACAAGTTGTAATCTTTGATAGTGGCGCTATGCTCGGTTTCGAATCGTAGGGCTGCTTGGCGACGTGCGCTAAAGACTACCTCGTGAAGTCGCTCCAAATCTTCTTTCCTTCGTTGGAGGTCAATAGCTCGTCTGGCGATAAGGTCGGTAGTCGCTAAGATACTGTTGGGTGCAAATCTTCTTTCCTTCGTTGGAGGTCAATAGCTCGTCTGGCGATAAGGTCGGTAGTCGCTAAGATACTGTTGGGTGCTGGTTGAAGATAGGTCGCTTCTATGATGTCGGCAGGGAGTAACGGATGGGTGCCAGTAGCCGCGTAATAGGGAGAACAACCCATGCGCTTACGAATAGTAACTCTTTCCGACCAAAATACTGAATATGTCGCTTCACTCCAACGAGACTCGTCGCCATCGACTGCCTTGAAAAGGTAACTCTTTCCGACCAAAATACTGAATATGTCGCTTCACTCCAACGAGACTCGTCGCCATCAACTGCCTTGAAAGCGCTTGCCGAACGTCAAAGTGTGGTCTTTCTACCAGGCCATTGGCGCGCTTGTTGTAGCCAGATACCGAATGTGGTGAATATTGTATTTCTTGGCGAGGTAAGTTAGCGCTTTGATGATGGGCGCACCGTTATCCGTGACGATTTCTCTTAGCGCTCCCCAACGGCAAATGACGTCCTCAAATAGCCACTTGGCGACCGCGTCGGTATTTTCTCTTTGGAGCATTCGAAATTCAGGCCAGTGGATTAGCGAACAACGACCTTGAATGATGTACTTGTAGCGACCAGATTTGGGCATGTGCATGGTGTCGACGTAGATTTTGCTGAAGAGGGGAGCTGGCGTGGCAACGGTTGGCGGTGTGAGCACTTGGCGTGTCTGTTGAATTTGGCAGAGGTGGCAAGTCCTGATGTACCATGCGATGTCGGCGCTAGCGTGTGGCCACCAAAAGCGTTCTAGCAGAGAAGCTCGGGTAGCGTACAGACCTCTATGTCCTAGCTCGTCATGCATAGCGCGCAAGACTCGTAAGCGACCTTCTGGCTTGATGATCAGCTTGTGAGACCTCTATGTCCTAGCTCGTCATGCATAGCGCGCAAGACTCGTAAGCGACCTTCTGGCTTGATGATCAGCTTGTGTGCGCCATCTCGATTCGTCGCCAAAGTCGGTTGTCGGTAAAGAAGAAGTGGGTAGCATAGCGGATAAAGGTAGCGTATTGTTCGTCGGTAAGGTCTGGGGGTCGCTCAAGGTCTTGTATCCATTGCTCGACTACCAATAGGCGACTATCTTCCGCCTTTGCCTTGGCGGATCGGGGAACGGCATCGTAGGTCAGGTTTTTGCTGTCTTCTCTTAGCGACTGAGGTTCCTGTACGACTTTTACCGGAGGCAAGTTTTGACTGTGGATGCTTGCCGTGTAGAACGTGAGGGGTGCGCTAAAGGTCTCGGGGCGGTAAGGGACTATGGGATGTAACAGGATGCTGGTAGGCTGTTGCCGTCGTAGTAAGGGAATTGGCTGTTGAATGAGGTGCACGAAACCATGTAGTCTATCGATCCAGTCCTCGAAATCGCTATCAGCCTGTGGGTCCACTACCGGGTCGCCAGGCTGCCGTGGTCGCCTAGAGAGTCCATCTGGTCCGTGGAAAGAGCTCTTGACGTGTACCAACTCAAAGTGGAACATGAGGATGGCGACTACCCACCGATTCATGCTAGCGGATGGCTGGATATCGGGATTCTGCAGCATGCCTTTGATGTACCTAGCGTCGACTTCAACAATAAGGTTGCGCACGCCAATCAAATACATCTTTAGCGACCGGAAGGCTTTGAAGAGTCCATAAAGCTCCAGCTTAGGCTGACTGTAGCGAGACTCTCTGTCGTTAAGCGTGATAGACCCAAAGCGGTTGTAGCGTCGCTGTTTTCGATTGTCGCTAAGGCATTGGCACAAGAAGTAGCCAACGGCAATGTACGAGGTATCCACCGCCAAGATGACAGGGTCGGCAGAGGTATAATCGATGGGGACTAGGGGCTTGGCGTCCTGCAGAGCTTTTACTAAGTCGCGTTGGGCAGTGACCTGGTCTGGCCCAAATTCGAAGGGCTCGTTGGCGCGGGTGAGTCGGTTAAGGGCATGTGCGCGATGGGCAAAGTTTTTGACGAAGATCCTGAGAACGCCAACGGTGCCAAGAAAGGCGCGAACTTCAGATAAGTCGCGGCAAGGACCCCAGCGCTCTAAGAGTGCTAAGCGAGACTCGTCGGGAACACGACCGTCGGGAGTGCAGATGTGACCAAGTATTTTGAACCTTGGCGCGCAAAGGAGAAGTTTGTGACCGCTAAACGTACCACCGCTATACTTCATACGCTGGAGAACTCGATTGAGCAGCTGGAAAAAGTCCCATAGCGCTAAGCGAATGTTGGAGTTGTCGGGATGTGTCGCCGGTAAGTCGTTCCCGAGTCGCCAGTCTTTGGGGCCTTTGACGCCAACGTCGTCGATGAAGCTAAGGACGTTATGCGGTATCTCGGGTTGGAGGATGAAAGTGATGTCGTCGTGGAATATGGGGACTGAGTTTGTCCAGCCCATCGGTAAGGTGACTAGGCGCAGTGCGCCAAACGGAGTTTGAAACGTAGTGAGGTCGCGGGAAGAAGGGTGAATCAAGCGCTCGTCGTAGCCAACGTAAAGATCAAGGGTGGCGCCACAGATACGCCCGGCAAAGGACTCGGCAAAGTGGTCAGGGAAAGGCGGTACGCCAGAGTGTCGTATGGTGACTCTATTCAGCGGTTCAAGACTGTGAACTATGCGTAGATTGCCGTTCTTTTTGAGGACGCAAAACCAACGGGAGCGGTAAGAACTATTAGAGGGCTCGTAGACGCCAGCCTGTATCTTGGTCCTAATAATCTGGCAGACCTCGGCTTCGATCCCAGGCGGTAACGGTCGGTTGTGCTCAGTCCACGGCACGTGAGGAATAGTCGGGATTACAACAGGCGGGAAGAAATCTGTACGTAGGCTGCCGCGTTCTGAGTCCTCCCAAGCGAAGGCTTTGTCTTGCTTAGCGACAAGATCGGTAAGGACGTTTAACTCATCTTTGGTCAAAAATCCTGTGTCGTGCTCCTTGGCGAACTGCTGTTGGCGTTCCTCGGTAAAACGTCCTGTGGGCTGAAAGGGTGGCGGATTCGGTGATAAGGCCGGCATGTCGGCAAGAGGGTCGCCAATGATCTGGCGCTCGATTCTGAAAGTCTCGGGAGAGTGCGTAGCGATGGGTTTTGTTTTAAGCGCAACTGGCTTATATTTCTTTTTAACTTGTACCCCTTTCCTTTTGGGAGCGTTAGCTTGGTTATACACAGAGGTGGAAAGGGGAACTGTAGCCTGAGGGGCGGCAAGTCCAAGAACGGCAGGAGACGAGGCTCCGGGAAGAGTGGTGAGATAAGTATCGGTAGACGCAATATTTTGAAATGACTCGGAAGCGGTAAGATATAAGTAGGCAAGAGAGGAGTCGGTAATATTTTGATTTTTCTGGGAAAGCTCTGCGTCGGTAGTGGGTAAAGTAGTTAAAACATCTTCGTCAAGAAAAGCAGTAGACAAAACAGTTACAAGACCAGTTGAATGGTCAAATTCCAGCGTTAGCGCTACATCTCCGTGATCGTCGCCAATCACCTCCTCGATGGTCTGTGAAAACACCGGTGTGGAGGCTCGTTGGCGTGCTGGTCGGTAAACTCCGGGGGCTTAGCGCGGGCGCCTTTTCGTTGTCCCCTAGGGAACGTTGGCACCGTTCGTCGGATTCCGGAATTGGGGTCGCTAATTGTGAGGGTCGTTTCCTCGTCGGTAACTGTCTTGACGACTGATCGCGCCAAGACGTCGAAGGGTCTGCCGAGTAGTAAGTCGTATGCTGGGGAGCGTAAAATGTGGATCTGGAGGTAAAAGGTAATGTCGCCAAGGGTGCACGGCACATTCTTGGCGAGGCCGAGGGATCTGTCTACCGTACCGTTAGCGCTCTGCATGTTTAGTATCACCGTAGGGTCGTAAATGAGGCCTAGATCATTAGCGACTTCTGCTGCCATAGAAATAATCTGAGACCCGCTATCCACGATTGCCTCTACTTCGTGCTTGTTGTCTACGGTTAGCGCTACCGAGCGGATAGCGTGCGATTCTTGGGCGACGGTAAGGATTGCTGGGTCTTCGCCGTGGTCGACTGACCTAAGGTAGGTCTCCACTGGGTCCACAGAGGTGGCGTTAGCGATGGGGTCGGCAAGAGTGTCTTCAGTGTCGGGAGGGTCGACGGTAACAGAGAAACCAGGAAGCGCGTCGTCGAGTTCATCAACCTCGGCAACGGCTGTCGCCAAGGGTCGTCGGGGAGTGACTGCCGTTTTCACCTGATTGCGAACGTCGGGAGCAATACTGCAAAGTTCTTCTACTGACAAGGTGACGGCGGTTTTCATGATACGGTTAAAAACGTGGTTAGATTTCTCTATGTCGAAAATTGGCGCAGTAGGTCGGTAACCACCCTCAGGACGTTTCTCGGGAGCGGCAAAGTTTCGTTGTGCTGGTGCGTGATAACGGTCGGGAATCCCTGAGTAGGGATGGAGAGGCGGCAAAGGCGGTTCGGGAAGTTTCGTTGTGCTGGTGCGTGATAACGGTCGGGAATCCCTGAGTAGGGATGGAGAGGCGGCAAAGGCGGTTCGGGGCGGTAGCGGTCGATGATGGTTCTGGAGCGGTAGCAGGGGCAGCGGCAGGCGGTGCGGTAGGAGCAGGTGTCGGTAACTTGCTAGCGGGAGGCATCGACTTGTATCCTTTAAGAGGTTGTTTGGGCTGCTTAACTTCAACCCCATCAAAAACCTGGTTCTTTAGCGAATCCAACTCCTGTTGGAGCTTGGCGATACGCTCTTCCCGCGAGAAAGTAGGGTGGTCGCCAACGCTGTCGAAATGTAGGACCTCGTGAATCATCTGCTGTTGGGTCGCCTGTTCGGGGTCGGGGTTGGCGTTGCCAGATAGCGTGCCGGTAACGATTTGTCCTGGATTGCGCCTATGCCACTCATCAACTCGCTCCTGGAAGGACTTCTTGTCTGGGTAGTTGGGGATGGTGGCGCCAGTGGTGAGGACTATCTTGCCGTCGATAGCCCTTCGAATTCTACCTTGCCGAATGTAATTCTCGAGGGTAGCGCATCGTCCTCTAGTCATAGTATGGCCAATTTCCCCACAGAAGTGGCAAGGGCCAGGTGCGGGTACGTTAGCGGGTCGGTTAGCTGTGAGGTTGGTGGTGATCATGGTTTCGATACGTGTCATAGCGGAAGCGACAGCGGTACGTTAGCGGGTCGGTTAGCTGTGAGGTTGGTGGTGATCATGGTTTCGATACGTGTCATAGCGGAAGCGACAGCGCGGTAATAGCAGCATTGAGCTCCTCCTTCTTAACGAAGTCGGCAGCGGAGGCGGGATGGGAATGATACCGTTAGTTCGCTCAGGTGGTGGGCTCGTTCTAGCGCGCTGCAGTCCAACGCCAGTGTCCGTTCCCTTGAGAACCCATTTACCGGCTTCAAAGACGTCGGCAACGTTATAGGGCTCGTCTGGATGATGAGCCTGATGAACTATCTCTAGGCGACGTTACCGGCTTCAAAGACGTCGGCAACGTTATAGGGCTCGTCTGGATGATGAGCCTGATGAACTATCTCTAGGCGACGGCAATACGAGTCCACAGTGAAGTCGGGATGCCCTGCTGAAATAGGCGACGCTCCTCGTTAATATAGAGCTTGCCGTTCTGCAGCGAGTCCACAGTGAAGTCGGGATGCCCTGCTGAAATAGGCGACGCTCCTCGTTAATATAGAGCTTGCCGTTCTGCAGAGCCACCTAGCGATTTTCTGGAACTCGCGGTAATACGTAGAGAATGCGCCAAGCGACGATGTGCCACTGTCGAAAGATTCCTGTACTAGTTTCTGTAACTCGTTTACCGTGTATCGGGTAGCCTCCTCGGCGCCAGGGTACAGCTGGATAACTGCCGTCTTCCAGTCCTCATACGAAGCGCCTTGAGCTGGAGCTGGCGGTGCGGCAGGGACAAAGGCGGCAAACTCGGTAAGACCTGTCCACGTTTCTGCCGTGTCATACGATACGTATCTTGCCGCGTACTCCTTCATCTGCGTGTGGTCGGTAATGTTACAATCTCTGAATAGATACTCCAACTCTTTGAAATACTGGGAGAGCTCCCGTGGCTTGGTCTCGTCCCATTTCGGTGCCGAGAAGTGGTTGCGTGGCGGCATGCGCTGAACTTGTTGTTCCATAGCGACTGTGTTGGCGAGTTCGGTTAGCGGTAGTGGGGAAGGAGTTCTGGAGATTGGCGACGGGGTAAGAGAAATGAGTTGTGAAAGAGGCGTTAGCGGAGTGATGGGAGTAACTGATTGCGGCAAAGTAAAGGGCGACGCTAAGGGGTCGTCGGCACTATAATCGAGGGAGTGCGGGAAGAGATCAGGAAAAGCGTCTACAGTGGCGTTCTGTAGTTCCTGGGCTAGAGAGAGACCCGGTAAGGCACCAGGTGGTTGTGGAGTTGATGGGTGGGAAGGAGCAATGCCTTCTGCCGACTGGTCTAGCAGGCGGCGCCTACGCTGGAGACGGGTTTCTGGCGGAATTCTGCCCTAGAGATCCCTCGCGGTGGGCTCCAATTTGATGACGCCCAAAGTTTGGTCAGTAACAAATGTAACAATTGTGTTACCGTACCAAGAGTGTGCGTTGGGCGCGCTATAAGTGATGTGAGGAGTCCCGGGCAGGTCCCAGAGAACGCGTCTGTGAAAAAGGGTAAAAGTCGGTAACGGGGTCGGCAAGTGTCAAGCGCTAAGGTAAAGCGCCTAAGGAAAATGCGGTAAGTGAACACGGCAAGGGTGAGCGGCAAGAGCACGATAAGCTTAGCGAAGTTCTAAGCGTCGATAATGCCTGCCGTAGTTGCAAGGCGCGAGTATGTCGAGTGTTGGCGAACGTCTGTAACTACCGATGAGTTCGACGTTGCCGACCGTAGCGTAAATGAGCTCTTGAGCGTAAGGGAGACTGAAGTAAGGGGGAAACTGTGGTCTATTCGTCTGCTGATGTCCTGTCCTATGTACAAGTCGGTAAGTACTTTTATACTACAATGAGTTCGCCGTCGCCAGTGGCTAATGACGCCAGAGTGCGGTAAACTGGAAAATTTCAAAGGGGTAGCTCCAACGGTTTCAGATCCCTACCGTCCATTCAAGAGCCTTAGCGACGCCAGGCGACAGATCGCGAAGCTAAACCATCACTCCATCACCCTTCTGTCTGTCAGAACACCTAAGCGACGTTGGGCGCCAAATCGAGACGGTAAGCGGTGTCAGACGCCAAGGTCAAACGCCAAGCTGTCCGTCAGTTTTTGATAGATCATCAAGCTTCTCGCTAAGCGCTGTCGTCAGTGACTGATGCCATCTGTCAGTTGTCATTCTTGCTGCCGTCGGCGCTATCATTGATTGGATCTGCTTCTTGCCGTGCGCGGCCGTCAGAAATGGCTTAAAATGGGTAGAACGCGTGCGCTAAGTTCGGAACGAGTGCGGCAAGGTTTCCGGAGCCGGTGCCGAGCCTGCCGTTGATGCGCCTAACCTGTATAGGGTCCTATCAATGTGTGCCTAGAACCATATGCGTCCACTTGACTGTGCGTCCACTTATGTCAGGGGACTCCTCATTTCTTCCTTCTCTCACTCCTTATCTCTTCACTCTCCTTCCATTCATTCTCTTATTTCTTCTGACATTATTTCATTTCACTGTTTCTATTCTTTCAACACTATCTGTTAGTACTACTCTCAGCCCTTGAGATGCTCTGGTTCTTTAGCCACCATTCAGACAAGTGTGGGCCCACTCAGCACCGCTTTCAGACTGCTTATATAAGCCAGAGTTTGCCAGAGTTTGCCCCTTATTTGTACAAGTATTTGTGTAGGCAATTTTCAAGTTTTTAAGGTTTTGTTGTACTGTACAGTTGTTTCCCACGCTTCAGAGGCCCCAGAAGCGTCCAACCTGGCATAGGGAATCCCTAGACTTGTTCTCTTTGGATCTCCCTCTGCCAGGCTTCAGAGGCCCCAGAAGCGTCCAACCTGGCATAGGGAATCCCTAGACTTGTTCTCTTTGGATCTCCCTCTGCCAGATGAGTAGCTACCTTGATATTGTTAGTATATATTCTAATACACTTTGGATCTCCCTCTGCCAGCTGTGTGACTGAGCCACAGCCTCTAGAGGTCGCCCTTACAACTTGACAGAACATGACAAAAGACTGGTTAATATATTACTAAGAAGCCATCCACCTATACTAAAAGTGCTAGCTAAGGACATATCTATAAAGATACGCCTTGATGGACTATTAATAGTTGTATGTTAAATATGCCAGACTGTTCAATGGAGAGACATATAAAAGGACATGTAAGTCAATGACATCTATATAACCAACCCATTAACTTTAGGGCAACCTTCTGAGTATCAAACTGGTCATGGATGTCCGGAGTCATGTGCACCCAGGAAATCCCATTGATTTCAAAGGCCGTTGACATGCCAAATAGTGCCATACAAATCAATTTAAATTAACATACTATTTGTTAGAACTAATGCTCTATAGTCCTTGTATAGCATTCAGTGACACTAGATAATGTATGCGTTTAGTATGAATCCCATTTAATATATAAATGGAACTATATTGAAGTACCTAGATAAAGTATACATTTAGTATGAATCTAGGTATGATTGTAAGCTAGTGTGTAATTGGTAGTATATGACTTGGCAACATACTCCAGTTAACGTATAAATGGAACTGAGGTATGTCTGCAATTTGCCCTGCTTATAAGTGTATGTAACAAAGGTGGCCATTGGCCCTAGCATCATTGTTTGTAATACAATGCGCTTTGACTTGGTCTCAACACTCCTTCTTGCCATGAACTATGATCTCTCCTCCTTGCATGAAGTTGTGGCACTATGATATTCCAAGCATCTGGTGCAGTCAAGTGAAGAGGGGTTTATAAAGTGCTTTTGTAAATACGTCAGCTATGTTGTCTTTTGTGTTTATATATTTGATGATAATTTTGCCATTTTGTGCCTGTTCATGAATGAAGTGATACTTGATGTCGAAGTGTTTGACTCTCATGTGTGCAGTCAGGTCTTCAGACAAGACAATGGTGGCTTTGTTGTTGCAGAATAAAGTAGTTGGACTATCCATAAAATTCCATCTGATAGCCTTTATTAGCGCATGTAACCATATTCATTCTTGAGTCAATTCATATGCCACCATGTATTCTGCTTTGCATGATGAGGTCGCAACCATTTTTTACTTATGTACCGACCACAAGATTGCTCCAGATTCCAATAACCAAGCATATCCCCTGGTACTCCTTCTGGTGTCTGGGCAACTAGCCCAGTCTGCATCAGTAAAGCCTCTAAGTATGATGGAAGGACCCCCTAGATATAGTTTAAGGTCTCTTGAGCCTTTGAGGTAGCGTAGTAGTCTGATTCCTGCATTCTAATGTGAGCGGTTGTGGTTGTTAAGGAACTGAGACAACTGTTGGACCATGAGTGCTATGTCTGGTCTCGTGGTGATGGCAATGTACAATAGGCATCCTACTAGTAATCAGTAGGGAAGTTTGGCAATGTCATTTTTTTTCTCTTGAGATAGCATGTCTGGCTTTGGGTGTCGGAGCTTTGTACCTGGATCCATGGACAGTGATAGAGGGTGTGCTTCTTGTTGGCCAAATTGTTGTACCACTCAGTCTATGAACATGGTTTGTGATAGGGATATGGTTTGACTCTGCTTGTCCTATTCAACAGATATGCCAACAATGTATCTAAGTGTTCCGAGGTCTAAGATTGTCCAGAAGTCTTGCATTTGCATTTTGAAGTGTTTGTTTTCTTCTTTTGAGTCTGAAATTGATAGAAAGTCATCTACATGTACTGTGGCAATGATGGTGCTGATATTAGACTTCCTATAGTATATGCATGACTCACAGGCAAGACGAAAGAACCCCCAAGACATCATCTTCTCATTAAGTGTCTGGTTCCAAATTCTCCTTGCTTGCTTCATTTCATAAAGTCCTCTTACCAGTTTGCACACTCATTCTTCCTTTCTGGGTTCCTCAAACCCTTTGGGTTGTTCCATGTATTGGATTTCATCTTCAGGCAGGATCCTATAAAGGAAGGCTGTTTTCATGTCTATCTGTGTCACATCCCATTCCTTGGCAGCAGCTATATATAACAGAATACACCACTACTCTATGCAGGCTGTAGGCAAAGTAGTTTTACTGTAGTCTTTGCCATATACTTGTTCATATCCTTTGAATATGAGACGTACTTTGTAGTGAGTTGGCTTCCCATTTTCATCCCATTTTATCTTAAATATTAGGCAGCCTTTTTATACCTTTTGGCCTTGTGGAACCTGAGACCTGGGTATAAGTCTGTAAACACCCATCTGGTGCAGTGACCTGATCTCTTCTTCATATGCTGTGCACCATTTGGCAGCATCCTAACAGGCTTGTGCTTCTTTCCAAGTTTGTGGCTCCTCTTCAAGGTCTATTTGCAGAGGTTCAAAATCACTGAGCCTAGATATTGTGGCCAGTATTTGGTCATAATTAATTTTGGGGTCAACCACTGCAGGTGCTGCAGGTTCGTTGTGCCTCAGTTCCTCATTTTGAGTATGTGCTGGTTTTTCTTCTGCTCTCCTTTCTTTGACCCTCCTCTCTCCTTCCTATACCTCCTCCATTACTCTTTCTAGCCTAGTTGGTGGTCAGTTCCTGTTTGGGTTGGCTCTCTCAGTAGAGATATGTGTGCATATTGATTTTTGGGGTAGAATGTCATCATTCTGAGGGTCATGACAAGATACATTGTTGTTTTGGGCGTTGATTGGCTCTGTCTCTAGTGTGGGTGCATATATTTCGACGTTGATATCCCTGTCATTGCTGGGAGTCAGGAATGCTGATTTGTCCAGATCATGTAGTGATGGGATTCTGTCATGAGGTTCTTCAGTCGGTTGCTCATCAGTTGTTGACTGCTGTTCATGATGTTCAATAAACTTGATGTGAAACAACTAATACACCTTATTGTTCTTTTTGTCCCAGCATCTGTAAGTTTTTGATTGCTGTCTATACCCAATCAAAATACACTCTATCGACCATGGGCATATCTTAGAATTATGAGTGGGGATCCAGACAAAGGCCTTGCAACCAATTTCATGCATGTAATCATAGTTGGATGATCATCTGTGCCATAGTTCATAAAGAGTTTTTCTGTTAAGTGATTTGGTGGGAGTCTTTGTGTGAAGGTGTGCAGCTGTGAGATAGAATTTATCCCAGAGAAAGTCTGGGCACTTGGAGTTGATTCTCATAGTCCTGGCTTTTCCCATTAGAGTTCTATGCATCCTTTTAACTCTTCCAATGTGTGCTGACATGTACAGGGCACCTTGCTCTTTAGACATACCTCTAGACTCAAGCCAGTCCTTCATTTTATGGCTATGGAGTTTCCCATCGAACCCAGTTTGATACTTCCTGATTTTCAGCCCAGTCTTGTTCTCATGCACTAGTTTCTAAGTCTTTAATGCTTGAAAGGCATCTGCTTTGCTCTTAACAGCATATTTGTATAGTTGTCTACTATGTCTAATATATAGTGATTGCCAGATTGCAAACATACGTTCACTGGCCCCATCAAGTCTGCCCAAACAATTTCCAACCTATGTGTAGCCCTGTACCCCTCCTGCCTTATCTTCAGAACAGGCGATCTGGTCTGTTTTCCAATGATGCAACTGTTACATTTTGGTGGCAGGGTAGATGATGAAGAGGGTGCACTTTTGATCTTGTGGTCATGGACTAGCTGCATGATGGCCTTATAGTTTGCATGGCCAAGGCAGTGGTGCCAGGTTTTCAAGTTTGCATTTGACTGCGTCATGTAAATGTGTTCTGGGGTCTTTTTAAGCAGATTAATGGTATAGAGTCCTTTTTTGGATACAAGTAGTCTGTTCATGAGTGTCCTCTTGGTAACGCAGTCAATGATTGAGACTTCTTTGTGGTTGAAATGAGAGTATGTGTTGTTATTTCTGGAGATTTGGCTGACTGATATGAGTCACACCATGGATTGAGATATGTATAATGCTTTCTGAAGTATAAGCATGTTCCCCTGAGCTGTGAACAGCTTGATACTTCCAATTCTGCAGGCTGAGATTGAGGATCCCCCTACTCCTTGTATGACTTTTGGCACTATAGGTTGCAGAGTGGCAAAGTCTGACTTGTATGGCAATATGTGTATAGTGGTGCCAGAATCTATAAAGAAGGAATTTTCAATCATTGCAGATAGCACAGTGTCATTTTCAGAATGGTCAGTCCAGTCAATGGATGTCTTCATCTCCTCCTCAACAATTGTGATCCAATTCTCCCACTTGACCTCATCTGTGGCGGTGGCAGCTGGGATGTTGTCAGTGACTAGTCCAGCAAAGTTTGCCATAGGCGTTGTGGTCGTAGAGGTTGACTCTGCACTCAACAATTGGAGTTTCTCTAGGTCAGCTTCTTCAACAAAGTATACTTTTCCCTTTGGCCTGATGAGTTGCATGTAGGTTTTCATCCCACCAGTAGCTTTATTTTTCTGACCTTGGCTGTTAGTGGCTGCTTGTGTAGTGTCATGTGCTGTACTGAAGCCTTCTTTCACCATTGCCCCTCCTGGATGTGCACAGAATTTTGCATCATAACCAGCACATGGACAGTTGTGTGAGGTGCATGTGGTACAACACTTTACCCCTGCTGGGTGGTTGTGACCTGAAAGGTGAGGCCTATCTGAGTGGGATCAACTTGTTGCCGTAGCACTGAGTGCAGTATCTGTGGCAGGGTTCAAGCCAGAGCTGAACTTCAGGTTGTAGAGGTTCTGAACTGTCTCCAGGAGATTCCAAATGTTGTTGGACATGTAGGGTCTGGACTTGGTGGCATTGGCAAGGCCCCATCATACTTGGGCCTGGATTGGCTTGTATTTCAAGTTGTTAAGGCTATTCAGTAGTACAACACATTTAAACAAGTCCTTGTCCAGCTCTTTGATCAAGAAGATGTGGTTAACGATGTCATATATGCATTTTGCAGTGATTGTAAGGGGCTCTGTCAAGGAGCATTGGATTCTGAGCACCTCCTGGATGAGCATGACCTGCCGTACTGGTCCTTCTCCCTCTGCTCAAGTTTTGATCTGACTATAGACGTTTGCTGCAGTTTTAGATTTGTTGATGCCTTCATATTTGGCCTTGTCCAATGCGGTGAAGATTATGGCGTGGGCAAGATCCTCATTGGCAAGCCAATTGCGGTATGCTACCAGCTCTGAGCTCACGCTTGGTGTTAGGACATAGGGTGCAAAGACATAGAACTTTAATCTGAGGAGTGATAGATGGATGCTGAGGTTTTTTGACCATTGTTCAAAGTTTGCAGTAGGTGAGTTGCGACTAAACTTATCATGTTTCCAGTCAGCACCATGGATAGCAATAGCATGGACCAAAGGGGTTGTCAAGATGAGTAGCCAGTACAGATAATTGATCTTTGCTCTGATAAAAAGAGGACCACAATCAGGAGAAAGTTCCAAATATAGTAGTCCAGTGTGATCAGTGCCAAGACTTTAAGGACAAAGAGGCAGTTCTAGCAAGTGGCAGTACTGTGTATTAAGTAGTCCGCAAGGTAAGACCCATAACCTGTTAGAACTAATGCTCTATAGTCCTTGTATAGTGTTCAGCGACACTAGATAATATATGCATTTAGTATGAATCTCAGTTAACATATAAACAGAACTATATTGAAGTACCTAGATAATGTATACGTTTAGTATGAATCTAGGTACGCTTGTAAGTTAGTGTGTAATTGGTAGTGTATGACTTGGCGACATACCCCAGTTAACATATAAACAGAACTGGGGTATGTCTGCAATGTGCCCTGCTTATAAGTGTATGTAACAAAGGTGGCCATTGGCCCTAGCATCATTGTTTGTGGTACAATGCGCTTTGACTTAGTCCCAACACTATTTACTGCGCTTGTCACAGGTATATGAGGTTTAATGGTAATGGGGTGCCAGATACCCCAGTCACTCCTCAAAATGACTGATCTGCTAAGCTTCTATAACCTGACCCTAGAGGGCAATGGTACACCACGTACATTCCCAGATGCACCAGTCATATGCTGTCAAACCTGCCACACACTGACAGTTGGTCAGTCAATTGGTCTTACTTGATCCCATCAAACAATCACCGACTGTTACTATGTTACTATATTGATATCTACCTATGCCAAGAAGGCATCACGGGAGACCTAAGGCTACATAACAAAGTGCAAGGGGTTAGCATCAAAACCCCCACAGGAGAAAGCTTGCCACCACTGCCTTTGGATACACTCATTTGCGCACTGTCTAAAGTAGGGACAACACAGTGCCACGAGATCAAGGGTATTTCCAACCACAATACGTTGAACCAAGCCCCAAATAGAGGTAGTGTCAAACAAGAAGAGTAAATTGTCTTGAGATTAAATAGTAATAAACACAAGATTTTCACAGTGTCAGACCGCAAATCATTAATCAATCATTGCTTGCTTATCTTTTTCCTTGACTTTACCTTCAAAGTATGTTGAACGACAGTGTCAGTCTTACCTGAACCCATTTTTGGCTGACGTCTTGAAGCAATTTTCAGGCTGATGCTAAGCAGGGTCACCAATGCATTTCATTTTCTCCTGTGTCCCTGAGTTCAGCAGTGAGTTTAGGGATCTTCCTGGTCCAACTTGGCCTGAAAACCCTGGCTTGTACCAACACCAGGCCGTGGCTTTCAGCAGTAAATAATTAATGCATTTTATATCTTTTATACTACTGAATGAAAGACATACTTTTTTTGCTAGTTGGAGACAAGATAGATATCTACATCAAAATTATTTCCATCTTCATTCAAAAGCAGTTTATCCCAACCCTTATCATCTTTAGACCCTTTGCCAGATCTACCATCATTTTCATTGTTCTCCAGCCTCTTTAGCTTAGTCTCTTCATGTGAAGTAGGTCCAGGTTTGGAAAGAATATCATGTTGAATAGTGCATTCAAAGTATTGTAATGCCTTGACTATGTCTCCTTTCAGTTGATTTTGTGATGGTTAAGCCACCCACTGGAAAGACATGCTTACTATAAACAGAGGATGCCATAATTGCTAGATAATTGTGAACTAGAAAGCTGAAGTGGGATAAAAGCAACAAGGGTTGATCTATAATGTAGAAATAAACAAATGCAATCTTCACCATAAAGAATATAAAAACTTATCCCCTACTATTTGACTTTTGAACAGCCTGTCAGCACTTGTTTTTTTGCATAAATATATTTGTCAAAGTACCACCACCAAGGTTGTTTAAGATCCTCAGAAATATTGAAGGCTGAATTCTTATCTATCTGTGACATATTTTCCTCATTTTTCATTGTCACTAAGTTCACATATCAATATCAGGACTGTTATGTATGTTGCACATTGATGGCCAATAAAAACAACTTACAACTTTCTCAGCATATTTCAAGACAATTCCTGAAGTTTTTTTTGGCCAGTACTAGGAAACTAGGGTAATTTCTCCTGTGGACTAAAAACTGAGTATTGATGATAAGAATGCTAGATATAAGAAAGCAATTGAGTATACATACCCATACTCATGATGTATGTAAATGGCAGTGAGGTACCTTCTCCATTAAGATCAGACTTTTTTGAAGTTGCTGAGCATGCAGAACAAACTGAAGAAAATGAATTTGATCCAAGCCATGCATATACGTTGTGCTCGGGCTTTGCATCTTGTACATGAAGAATCGTTTGCTAGTAGCAGCTCGATTATATGCGTCATGATTGACCTTATCAATATTGTGGATGAAAGGCTCCTGGTTGATCCCGTTTAGAGAAGTCAAGTGCCGTGATGCCCGTGGTTTCATCTCCGATGCCCGCTTGGGCAGATCAAATAGCTGCGCTGTGATTTGTCAACTGGTAATTGTTGAAATTCAATTTATTAGTGACTACGTCACCGCATTGGTTTTGAATTTCTTTGTACTCCTACCACGATGTCCTCTGTCCCTCTTCCTTCTCGCGAACCAAACCCTACAAATGCCGCCCCTGTATGGCCCATAACTTCGTCACGTTCGGGCGTCACTGTTCCTTTACCAGCCAACTGTGCCAGGCCTAACCGCCAGGATGGCATCTGCTGCAAAGAACTAAAAGCAGAGGAGCGAACACTCATTGACCCCGACATAGTGCGCGACGTGTGAGGCCTTTTCAACCGTTTTTTTCTTGAATCTTTTTGTCCTCATACAAGCCTAGTGTCATTGGTCTTTCCGACGGCCTCACAGTACCCTTCGCCCTAACAGCAGGCCTATCTTCCCTTGGCGAATCAAGACTCGTAGTCCTAGGAGGTGTCGCGGAACTCATTGCGGGTGCAATATCAATGGGCATCGGCGGTTTCCTCGCGTCTCAGTCTGAGCGAGATCATTACAGGTATCTCCGACATCAGACCGCGGCGAGGGTCGTTCGGAGTTGCGATGGAGAGATGGAACGCGAGGTTTCTGAGGTGCTTGCGCCCGTTGGTGTCGATGAGAAGACGTGCAGGTCCGTTGCGCAGTCTCTCAGGGAGGTCGAGATGCAGGTGCATGCACACGAGGGCGGACATCCAACGGACGAGGAGATGGCGTTGCGCTGGAGCGGCCAGGTCGGGCTTACGGCATTTTTACTCAAGTTCGGTCTCGGATTAGGTGAGTCCGGGTCTCGTGCTTTCATGTCCTACGTATCTTCGGTGTTCTATATCCGTTGGCTTTGTTGCTCCTATTTTTGTAATGATGAACACCTGGCTGATCTTCGTATCTTAATTTTCAGAGGAAGTTCCGACTCGCAGATTGTACATCTCGGCTTTTACCATTGGAATGGGATACCTTATCGGTGGCCTTATTCCCCTCTTGCCGTACTTCTTCATACCGCGAGCACACGTTGCATTAATATACTCATGCATTGTGACCGGTGTTGTTCTGCTTGTTTTCGGAGCGGTCAAATCCCATGTGACAGGTGCAGGTATGGGAGCTAAGGGATATGTATACGGAGCGTTTAGCACGCTGCTTGTAGGAGGAGTTGCAGCGGGTGCAGCGTTTGGGATTGTCAAAGCGTTGGAAACGTGATACAAAAGCCTTTCCCCTTTCTTTCTTTCCCTTCTTCCTTGATTTTCCACACCCGTTTGACTTTCTCCCTTTGTAGCCCATGTAGAAAAGTATTACCCCAATTTAAATTAATCCTGACTAAAGGAAGATAGATAAGGTTTTTTTACTGCATCTTTCTAACCACGAGACTAAACTACCTAACGATTTTTTTTAAAAAAAAGAAAAAACAGGATATGAACTGATAATGAAAAAAGTTGTCTGTCCCGGAGAGACTTGAACTCTCGATCTTCCGATTGAGAGTATTAACAGTCGGACGCCGTAACCAACTAAGCCACGGGACATGGGTGATGTTGTTACCTCCATGTAGGATATATTCTGGTGGTGACATCCTTCCGCCCAGACAATTTATAAATGATGCATAGGTGACACATTTCTTTAACCCTCAACCTTCTGCTGCTTAAAAAAGCTTGGTCATCGATTTACGATTATCGACAAGGTCAAAAATGGCGCCCACGCCCTATCAATTGCTGGACTCACTCGGGTTGTCAACATAGCAGCATCAAACTAAAATTACTAGCGATTGTCCTATCTGGTTGTTCAGAGAAGTTTGTTCGTAATGTTCGGCTGTTGTGTCGCTGGGCGGTTGCTTCAAACCAATCTTACGAAAATTGACGAGACCCACGCGTATTTTGAGCTGCCAGCTGCAAGTACAATCAACCATTTGACAGTTTTTCTGCTTGGAACTGGTGCGTCACGATGTGCTTTGCCCATGTCCATATATGCTGACGGTTTCTCTTGACATGAAGTGCCATTTCCAGATGGCTATGGTGCGACGGTACACTTTTTCTGGCCCGGAAAAGGCTTCCAGCTGCTTGGAATGTGTGTTTGTCTGCCCGAATGCACTTAAAGTCTTTAATACTACGTTCGAAATAGGCTATCCAACGAGAAACCCTCAGCAATATTCCGTCTTCGTGGGACCTTCAACCAGCCAGGGTCTTCCTCTGCAGCCCACACCGCTTTCTCGACCACTGGAGCTTCTACACCCGCCGGTGCGAACGATGTTACTGCCGTTCTCGGTCTAGCGATAGAACCTCTGTCCCAAATTCAGCTCGAACTAGAAGCCCTGCCCCACTCACTCGCCAAGCCAACCTCTAATCTGGGACAAGATCCGACATTGCTCGCGGAGCGCATTGTAAAACATCTATTCAACTATATTTCGGGATTTGTAGGAGGTAGTGTGACACCCGAACTATTCGTGCCGATGAGTGTGTTTGCGAAGTGGTATGACATCTTTCTGGGAAAAGTGAGGGCTGGTGGTATCGGATTCTTGGAAAGGATAGAGTAGGGTGTGTCTGGTTCGCGATTTGTTCGTGATCTGTGATTAGTGCCTGACCAGACCCACATATGTTGTCGTGTACCACGTATGCTACGTCCTCTGTCCCCTTCGACCACTGTGGTAACCATTACCTACGATCATGATACTCGTCCTACCCTTTATCTGCACCTGCGCTGAATGCGAATATAATATTTGGGTCGCACAAGAGAATCAACTGAAGCCATTAGAGATATTGATATGACGGAAGAATGCCCTAACATTATCCAACCGTAATACTTTATTTCTTGACTGTGAGAATAGGTAGATGCAGGAATAGAGTTTTACCAATTGATTCTTGCACATTAGCACATATTCTGAGCTATTCTGCGGAGTACACGTGACCCAGCTTTTGCAAGGTATCGACTGCAAGTAATATATTTTTAGCGGCATGCGTTCCATCAAGCTACATCTGTCTTGCCTCTTTTGATGATCCTTCAATCTAAGAACCATATATCATGATGTCTAGTCCATTCGAACTTGTCTCTCAGAACCTCAGAAACTTAGGCGCGATTCCCGTTCGCGAATATCTAGCATCATGGCGGCCTGCCCAAGTCCAAATTGAGACTCACACTACCCAGCCCAGTCTATGTTTATTGGAGGAGTCTCGAATGCACATAGACGAGGAAAACAGCGAACCGGAGATGAAGGCTGTTAAGTTAGAATTTGCGGAAGATGAAGATGTAATGGCTATCGAACACGCATGTGAAGGCCGATGTGCGCATCCCACGTGGGTATATTATTGCCCACTGGACTCTAATTCAGCTGTTCGTAAGCTTTGCGTCTCGCATAATTGTTTACCGAGTCATGCTGAGGGTATTACAGAATGGGGCGCAGCCTTTCGTGTCGACCTCCCTCTTCCTCAGTTTTACGCGACGGACCAGATTTACCCAAATGAGAAGGAAGCACAGTCCGCTTGTGCTCGGATCGCAATATCAGAAGGCGTTTTGAAGGAGATTAAAGCCTTGCACCCGTCCTCACAAAGTTCAGGCGCCATTAACGAGTCGTCTTGCGACATGTCGTTACAGATGTGGTTTGACAAACTTCCGCGGCCTTTACCATCTTTCTTCGACGACAAGGTACTTACAGAGATACACGGTGCCGTGACGTTGGATTCTTGGGCTGGGAAGGCACGGGGTGCGCGCTTCAAGATGCATTACTACTTTCCAACTTTTGGCCTGGAGCCTCACCGCTGTAGGTGCTGTTGTCTTTTCTGAGTCCATTCTCTGATTTAAAACGTTTAGTGTACGGTTGCGTACTTCGTATACATCGACCAAAAGAGTGTCGTTCCTTCTTCGTTGACCCCGTATTTTCTAAACGTTTTGACGCTAAGACCGCGGTCTGCCTCTTGGCGATCTCTCGAGGCGTGGAAGATTACTTCTCATCGGTTGCAAACGAAGTTGCCAACATCATCGCGCCAGATCTACGAGCCTTCGCAAGCGAGCAGATCATCCCCCTCCTCAATCAGATGGCACCCGGCGACTCACGTCACTACTCTTACCCAATGGACAGGAATGGTTTTCAATTTCAATTCTGTGTCAATCAGCAGCTACTCATCTATCTGATTTTAGCATTCGGATGCACTCTAACCGTTGGCGTCGGGCCTGATGAGATAGAATACTCCACCGAACCCGAGTTTAGTAGCAAAGCAGATGCCAAGATCGCACTTCTGCTCGTCGCTGCTACATATGGTCTCATCGAGTTCATAAATTACGGTCACACTCCTCAAGACTTCCGAGCCCGCTGGGTGGCCGTCGAAGCTCAAGTGTCTAGCATGCCAATCACTTTTACAACCCCAATACGACGGAAACGTGATCGCGTTGAGCCTCAACCGATACCAGTCATGAAAGAGTCAAAGAAGTCCAAAAAGAAAAGGAAGCAAACGCAAGCCACAGCAGTGAAGAATGGCGAAACTGCTGCGCTCCTCATCAAGGAAGCCACCTCCAGGACCTCACATTCCTCAAGTGGTATGCCGGGCGAGAATTCCCTTACCACGATATCAATGCCATTTATCGGTGGTAGCCGTCCTCTCGCGTCCTCCACATACTTGCCTCCCATCCATGCACCTCATCTCCAGCAGGCGGGGACGTGGCCCACTTCGTTGCGGGATACTTCGAGGTTAAATTCCAACTCGATGTGCTTACAAACGTACTCGCAGTATTCACATCGTCCTACCCAGAATCAATATGAGCGTTTTGCAGGACATATGGATCCTTCGTCTCAGCAGATAAAGTATGGGTACTGCGATGCTGGGCCTCGGTAGATTAAGGATTTGCTGCATCTCCTAGCAAACTTTAGGCCACTATTATTAGTTGCTTTTAATTAGCATGAATGTACTGCTGAAGGTGAAGGGTAGACTTCTTATTCGTTGTTATAGCATGTCCCGGGGTGTATGTAAGTGAGCCACGTATAGTCTTTCCATCCTTGCTCTCACAGAATGGAAACTGAGAAAGCCAACCTTCGACTAAGTGTTGAGTGTCCTCTACGGATACGGACTTTATAGGTTTCTGTTTTTAGTTGGTATTTCCTTTTTCATCCTCACCGTATTTCCCGCCACCCTTGGGAAGATTATCATTCTTTATTCCGAACCTTATTTTCCCCTGTAAATTACTACCTAGCTTCCTTCAGCTATCTACGCTTCTGCGTCTGACTCCTGAGGACTTATGACTTAATGCGTACCCTGTTCTACAGAGAGGTTCAGTCTTGGTCACTGTGGCTGCTAGCAGTAACAACTTGAATGGGGAAGACAATGGTCACAAGGAAAGACAGAACATTGAGAGATCGATGACTTGGAAATCATGAGAAGTGAAGTGGTCACAGGGTGAAGTCTTTGTCTGAGATGGCGGTGTTCACAGATCGATTTCTTCTCATGACCACATGTTATTGCAAGTCTCACCATGCCTCTGCCATCCTCAGCTGGTTGACTGCTCAGATATCACTATAGAACTTAAGGTAATTTGCAACATTCTGACATTCATATCCTGCATTTCTGATGAAGCCCCCAGAGTTCCATTGTCAATTTACATGTTGAGCATTGTGTCTGTGGGCTATCCTCTCTTAGTAGTGGTCTCACCTTTGCTGTACATTTAGGTCTTTTGTCTCCATGATTTTCAATACCTTGCAAGTAACTAAATAGTCACCCCCGCTTCTTAGCTCCGTAGGGTAGCTTGCCGGTGGTTAAATTTCATTCATTCATTCATTCATTCATTGTCATTGCTCTCAGAATCTAGGAACCCAGGGTTTCTCCGCAGGCCATATAGTCAGTTTGATATATTAAAGTCTTGTAAGTACAAGTCAAGCCATGATATATTACAGCTTGTCGTTACAAGTACACGTGACATGACCATGCAGGACCAAATAGCATGCTTGCACACCGGCTGCTTTCCGACGCTCTGGCCAAATATAGGTGTTCCTTGTATGTCCGCCTGCTTACAGCGCGCCCTTCCCGCCACTTCTCACGTGCAGCGGTTCCTGGATCTCATTTCAGATCAGTCGATCTCATTCTAAATCTCTAGATGGTCACAGGGCACAGATCTTCGCAACATATGTATTCTTTGTTTTACAATGCAAATGACATGAGAAAATGACAAGCACAGCATTGGATGATGATACAGATAGTAGTAGTGCTATGCAAGAGTTTCTCCGAATAGATGACAGACAGCGAGAATGATGCAAGAGAGAAATTGTATGAGTATTGTTATTATTACCAACACTGAGGTGACTATGTATGCAAAAACTATACTTACTTGTGATAACTCTGCTTGTTTCTGGCATTCTGAGCAAGTCTTTGTTCTTCTGAAGTGTTGTATATTGGAGGCTGAGCCATGTATTTTCACAGATGGAGGGGGTCGGAGTAAAGATTAAAGCAAAATCATGAGCAGACTTGGGCACATATTTAGCTTCGTCTGACGAAAACTCAAAAACTCTGTTTAATTTAAAATTTCTATCAGAATAGTTATTAGGGTACATGCACCACTCTGTAAGATTGGTTGGGACATGATACTTCAAGAGACCTATTCTCATGTCCATTGCAATACTGCAGTTGGCTATGCCCAACAACAGGTGGCTCTCGATCATATATAACATGTGAACAAAAATAGGCAGGCCTGAGCTCTCAGCTCAATATTGGCATCGGTGTGCCAAATAGAGACCAATATCATGTTGAACATCCTATGTCATAAAAACTTTTATGTTATTCTATGTTGTGAAAACTTCATGTTTTTCTAAACTATCATAAACAGTGGACATTACAATTGATAGTGACAACATTGCGATTCTCTAGCAACAATTTACGTATAATGCCAACCAGAGAAAGATGAAATAATGCCGAGAGAGATAAAGTGCCTGAGATCGAATCAATCTTTGATGGATGTGTGCCATGATGGGGTGAGTGATGAGCTGAGGCAATCGGAGTAGTCTGAGCATTGTCTACCACAACGTGAGCAGGTATTTGGACGTCGCCGGAGAGCAGGTCATCAACCGTGAGAAGGATTTCAGCTACACGTGAGGCTACAAGGCTTTCATATATCAGATCGGTCTTGTAGTTAGAAGCCATAATATATCATGCTTAGCTTCTAATCACAAGTGTGTGATATATCACCCTGCCAATATCTGGTGTTCTCCGAGAAAGGGGGTTTCCAAATAGTTTTATCTGCCCTTGATTATATAAATATCTCAAGAACGTGGGTTTCTCCGAGGAAGAGGGTTTACAAATAGTTTTATCCTGCTATACAAATTATCGCAAGAACCTGAGTTTCTCCGAGGAAGGGAGTTTCCAAATAGTTTTGTTGGTTTATTCTTACTACTGTCGTGTGGTCTGGAAGTAAATTTTTTGCCATTTTTTTGTCGCTCTATCCCTATGTCGTATAGTCTTCAAATTTTCAATTCATCTTGAATACCTTTGTTTGACACAAGACTAATATATGAGTTGATTGATATGATATCGTATCGTAGGGTAACTTAATACACACCTCAGTCGGGTAGTAAACGACTGAGGTGCCATTGTCTCCGTTTCCGATCCGTATCTTGGAACTGTATAGTTCTATTTTTTCTCCCCTTACTTCCCTCTGCGGCGCACTTGCGGTTGGTCACGTGTCCTCTACGCGTGCCGCGATTCCCAACCAATAACCTTCTGAGCTAGTATGAAATAATTTTTTTAGGTGAAACTGTAACATGTGAGAGACGTCGGCCCATGACCGAGGGAGAGGTACCAAAAAACCGGGAAGTGAAATTGTTGTCACAGTCGGGTCACAAGCTATGCTCCGCTTGAAAGCCGACTTGTCGAATCGTCGAAGATTTGTCCTTAAATATGCAAGGTTCGTCATATTTAATACAATACTAATGCCACATGTTTCAAATTACTCATACTGGTCTCAAATTATATAGAAGTATCTGAAGTTCGAAATTTGTTTCATTGTCGCTTACGATCAGTTATTGACTTGATTCATTTCGAATTTCAGATTTCTATTGGGTCAACGGATACAAAGCTTTATTTTGTACAATATCAACAATTGCGTCAAACCAATCATGGGCTTGATGTTTCTCGAAAGACCTTCTCTGATCCTCTATACAACTATGTATGGCCTTAACAATCTTCCTAATATAAAATTGAGGTAGTATCCGGCATGATTTAATGGTGATGTCGCGAGATGTCTGTTCTTGTCCCGTTTCCATACCTGCAGATAGTTCATGATAATTATTTCCTTATTGATAACTTTATAATTTCTTTAAACTTACAGTCCACCCACGATGTCTATAGATGAGAGAATAACCAATGAAAGTCGAGTATGCGAGCAGCTAACTAGAAACACTTAGTAATACTCAGTGTTGGCACGCTATACAGGAGCAACAGCTGAGGTGCAACATGGTGTAAAAAGGTATACAAAATGTTCTATGTTACGGAATGACTGGGACGTTGCAAGTAAACTTTCTGCATGTGTCAAAGTAAAATAACGTGTGACGTACACGTCCACAGTACGGGTCAGCTTGCTATTCCAACAATAGATTTGCACTTGGTGATAAAAATGAAGGCTCTAGCGTTTTACTATAAATTCCGGCCAAGCTTCGACAGCAATTTATCGTGAAAGATGCCTACTCACTTCTCAGAATCTGGGTCCATTATCTTCCCTGACGACATTCTTGCGGAATGGCCCTGGAAGCGCAATATCAATCCTCACTCCCTTCAAGTTGCAGCAGAATCATCAGCATGGATTGATGCTTTTCTTGGATACACGTCCCTTCATGTGCGACGAACCTTTGACATTGGTCATTTTGGTGAGTTTACCTGCTGGCTGGTCAGTGAATGGTCCAGAAGTAATAGTTTTATTAATCAGGCTTACTCGCATCTCTGGGATATCCTCTGGAGAATGACGGTCAGTATCCACGCCATCATTCTTCTTTGAATTACGACATACTTTGGATGCAGATGTCTTTCGCGTGGGCTGCGATCTCATTAATCTCCTCTTCTTACTTGATCTTAAGACTGACAATGCGACGCCTCATGAGGTTCAGCAGCTGGCTAGTATAGTCATGGATGCTATACACAATCCTGACAGGATAAGGCCAGCTGATGAGGATATTGTCGGAGAGGCTTCTCGACAGTAAGTTCTGAGTCTATTTTGATGACTGAAAGTGATTGCTTTACTCGCTCGTTCAGGTTTTCCAAGTTGTTATCGTCGAAGTGCTACAGTGGAGGGGCACACCGTCGGCTCATCAAGGAATTCGAGAGATTCGTCACTTCGATTACTCAACAAGCTCATGACCGGGCTCAGAATTATATCAGGAATTTTGATGAGTATTTTTCGGTCCGGCGTGACACAATTGCCGCAAGGCCGCTATTTGCACTTTGTCAATCGAAGCTCAATCTTCCGGACGAGTTCTTCGATCATCCTGTCGTTCAAAAACTTTCCAATTCATGTGTGGACCTAATCATTCTCGGTAATGTAAGCTTTAGATCTTCTCTTATTTTTTGCATTTTCATTTTGGTCTAGGACTTGTATTCGTATGATGTCGAGCGAGCTCGTGGCGATGATAACCATAACCTCGTCACCATTTTGATGCGTCATGAAAATACTAGCCTGACTGAAGCAATCGAACGGATCGCCAACTATTGTTCAAACCTTTTGCATGATTTTCTGGATAACCTCGGCCAAGTCCCGTCATTTGGTGAGGGCTTCCAGGACGACGTAAAACGCTATTTGGATGATCTGGGTAACTGGGTTAGGGCAGCTGATTGTTGGAGCTTAGAGAGTCCCATGTACTTTGCCGCGGGTGGAATGGCAATCCAACAGAGTGGAAAGGTCGTACTGACTTCCAAAACCTTTTAGATCCGATCCAATGCCCTGGCCTTCTTTTTTATGTTTTGCTACCTTGTAAGATTACAAGACGATATTGAAGACAGACACATACAGTATGCATCCGTATAGTCTAAATGTAAACAACCATGGACACATGTACACATAAGAAGCACGTACAGCAAATAAAGGCAAACAAATGTGCTATGACGAGCGCTCTTTTACTGTCATGTGTCCGGGAGGTGAAATTTTAAGCCGTTTTTTTTTCTCTAGCTCTATCCCTTGGGTGTAAAGTCTCTCGACTCTCAGATCATCTCAATTTGTATCTAGTCTAGTATATTGCATTTTTTTATAGAGGGATTCGTAACGTGTGAGGGATGTCGGCCCATGACCGAGCGAGAGGTACCAAAAGATCGGTAAGTTTTTTTATAGAGGGATTCGTAACGTGTGAGGGATGTCGGCCCATGACCGAGCGAGAGGTACCAAAAGATCGGTAAGTGAAATTGCTGTCACGCCGGGGTCAGTTGCCGACTTGCCGAATCGTCTACCCCTCGTTGCTCGTCCTTGCTGGTCTCGGTCATTGCTGGTCTCAGTTCATGTCAATTATGGAGTGTATATCTCACAAGTTAGTTACTCATATAAGCTAGGTGGGGATATCAAGCCCTGACTTGAGTACTATGGGCATGGGTGATGGATTGGCAGGGAGCTGAGCAGGATAAGGGTGACTTAGGGAAGATGGGTGTATAGGAGGTACAGAAGGGGAGAGGGGATGAGGTAATGTTGGTCATGTTTACAGTTTGCTTGAATCCAAGCCTTGATTGATTAAAATGCCTCCTCAATTAGATTTAAATCAGGTGAATAGACAAAAAGGAAAATAATATGCATTCCACTACCCAGTGTCAAAATCATACTACTGTTCAACCGTTTCTCATATATAATTTCCCTATTATACTTGCATGGTCTATCCACAAGCACAGAAATTTCATCTGGCCAAGGGTTCATTTGATCTAGGACACTATCAATGAGATTGCTGAGTATTTTTTCTGTAATTAGACAATCTTGGATATTAAGTGTTAATATTCCATCAAGAAAAAGTGCTAGCTGAATAAAATACATTGTTTCAACAAGTTTAACTCAATCTGTTTCTAACTGAATAAATAAAAACCTAGTATTTTCCTCTGATAAAGAAGTTATGGCACCTTGCATGTATTCCATTACTAGACTATGCAAATAGATGACTGGTAACTCAGTGATCACACGCACTCTCATTTGCACAAACCATTTGCCAAGACTCGTAGTATGTTCCAATCATTAATTGGTGTTTTGCTCAATCAATTTCATTTCTTTCTTTAGCTGGGTGAGTAATCTGAAACTAACTAGTTATACAGCAAGTGATTGGTTTTATACCTTATGATCTTGAGGAAGCCCAATCCCCAGTGTACGATCGAAATTGCAAACACGGTCATGTGATGCTATCGTTAAATACAACGCCCATGATTGTCAGCGTCATATATTCACTTTCTTCCTTCCCCTCTGCGAAACACACATACAATATGCTTCCACTCGTCCACGCCGCCCACGCTCTTATTATGAATGCGATGGGTTTCATAACCCAGTTCTATAACAACTCGAGCTCCTCCGCTGCCGTCCTTGCCCTCACATCCTCGACCACTACAGGCATCTGCTACATCCTTGAGCGTGCGATGACAACTTTTGACGCAATACCAAAACATGTCGCGGCCGCCTATGCACATGTATTCACAAGTACGAATTCAACACTTCACCAGCGTCCCCCAGTCATCAACCCTGGCCCTGGACCACGCAGTCAAACGTTCTCCCAAGACATGCACTCTGTTTTTCGTCTTCTTGTTGAGATGCTATATGCCCAAAATGAATATCAGCGTTTTGTCATGGAACGACAGGAGCGACGGGATTCAGAACTGATGGGTCACATCCGCACATCGATCTGGGTCCTGATCTTTATCGCCGTATTCGTTTTTTTCGCATTCATTTTACTATATCGAGGCATTAGACATTCCACGCCAATACAAACCTCACCACAGCAGAACCTCATGCCCGCCATTACAGAGTCTTCTTATCGACGACGTGACCAAAGGGTGAGTGATGCACACAGCCTTTTTAGCTCCGGGCCATAACCTGATCGCCTTCATCTTTGGTTTTATATCCAAGGTTCAGACTAATGATAGAAACAGAGATACTGCAAAAAACAGGACTAGGGCGAGGGCTGCGGAGCCAGAGGGGTCAAGATTATATGTGCCTCCTGGTCGTCGCCGGGCATCAGCCACTCAGTGAGTTTTGGTGACGGTAACAGCTGGTCTTCTACGCCCACGGACAGTTGATTTGTTCTCAATTCGATTTGTATACAATCATTTTCCAGACATTCTTTCGCTGCGGTCAACTGTACACGAAAAGACTACAATTGTACATTAGACCCAACACATACTCTAGTTTGTACCACTATAGACTCCGGCAAATTTGCTTGACATACTTGTCTGTTTCCGCAGCACAGCCAAATTTGAAGCATCCTTTGATATCTTGATGCTTTCACGGCGTACTCCCCGTGGCATGCCGAAGTACAGGTCCTCAAACAGTTCGGAAGCATTATATATGCGCGTCGTTCAGGTGATCTGTAACAGGCCGTGCCTTACTGGGGCTGAACCCATCGCCATCTGGCAATAATCATTGTACTCTCAGGTCCTACTACCTAGAAGTATCATTATTCGACTTCGTCACGTGATGACAAGATTTTGTGTATTTTCATTTGTTTTACACAGCGCTTGGTGAACAACCGTTTCTAAAGTAGCGGTATATTCTGCTATGTACAAGTGAGAATGTCAGCTAGGTGCCGCGTGCTCCGACCTTCTGCAAAGTTCTGCAAAAGCGGAGATTAACCGCGATTCGGGTGGGTGGGTAGGTGAACATATATCTGAAGACTGTTTTACCGATTGTCCGCTTCAGAATCTCTTCCCTTCACGGAGGCCACTATGGCACTCTAAGACGTCTTCCGGTCTTTTGTTGTTTTTCTTCTTCTTTTATCTTAACTCCGCGCTTGGGCTGCCTCGTGGGTGGAGCGGAAGGGAAAAATAGTGTTCTTTTCTGCAGGCAGACCCGATGCTAGGACAGGGGAAAAGGAGTTCCCGTGGACAACACAGCCACCCTCATTCAGTCCCCTCTGATCATGTGCACGTGATTTACCAGAGTCACGAAAAACTCTTCAGCCTCGACCTGCCGCCACAGTCTATCTGCCATATGCAACAATGCGGTCGATTCAAATGAACTCAAATCACTCTTGAACACAAATAAGGATCCTTCATGGTGAAACCTCTGTATTTCTGGCATTCTATGTTGTCCCGAATTTCCATCCGATCTTGTTCTACATGTGAAGCGTTTCCGACCATGAGCTGGTACTTGCGCTGGGTCAGAAAGAAAACGACATGGACGTGGTACATTCACAGGGTGAAATAACGAGGATTGAAGAAAACTTGTGGTTCGAAAACAGTCCTCTCGCGTCTGACGTGCCAGCGTAGGACAGCCACGTGCTGGAGGAATTTTGTTGAGTCACCTATCAGTGCCGCTTCCCTCTGTCCAAGAAATGGCTGATGTTAACGTTGTTCATGCTTATCAATGTTTAAATCCACGTCATCCGTGCAATCGTTTAAATCGTTTAACGATCGAAAACATGTCTTGGGTGGGATCACGTGACCGCGTCCTGATAAAATGCCCTGCTCAGTGGCGCTTCTTCCTTCATACTCGACCACCATCATGGCGATTTCTAATTGCACCCTCGCGCTCTTAGCTAGAGCATACGAGCTTAGCGTTCTTCTTATTTCAACTCTGGAAAACATGTATCAAGTCCCTCAGCTAGATCCAGTCCAGTTTGCTCCTCTTTTACTTCCTCCTCCTCCCTCGCCTTCACCAACTCGCACCATAACGTCCCTCCAATCCACGCCTACTATCCCTTCACTGCCGCCAACACCTACATTATCTACCCGCCCTCTCCCCGCAGGCCCTCTCGTGTGTGGCCTCATGGTCATGCTCGCAGCTGTGGCCAGTGGACTTGTCATAGGCAGCCTGTTAGTTTGGCATCGGACAACCCATCGAGCTCAAAAGCATCCCGCTCAGTGTAACTCCCTCAGAACTCGCTCTCCTGCGACTTCTAAAGAGATTTCGTCCCCGACAAACCACCTTCCCTTTTCCCAATGGCCTGATGTACCTCACGTCCCCGTTGAACTCTTCTCTCTCCGAAGGATCTTTTTAACCGCTCCCTCAGCTCTCTTGGACCCTCTTGGAAATGACCGTATCGTCATGTTCTTAGCTGTGGTCACTCGCTTCGTTATAGACAAGCTTTTAGAAATCCGCGAAAAGTACATGGAATTCACAACATTCGCCAAGCGCCTTCTGTCGATTGCTCGCTTGAAATCATCGTCGTCTTTTGCATCGGCTCTCACACATCTCCATCAGCTCTTCAAGTGGTGTACTCTACCTATCAAACTCCAGTTTCCTTTCGCTCTTCCAGGCCCTCTTCGATATGACTGTATGGTCAAATCCGTAGTCGTGGCCACCAACCTTGCTTGCGACAAGATATTGGAATTTGGGCGAAAGGCGGTGCACCTTAAGTTTGTAACCGCCAAGCACCTTCTGACTGCAGGATCACTCGCTATTACTTCTTGTGTCGTAACCACCCTCCCAAAACTCCTTTCCTCTCGCCAAATGATGACAGGCTTTCGGTTCATCAGACGGTCTATCCTCATCCCGCTTGCAAAACTTTATTCATTCCAGGATCTTTCCCGACAACTGGGTGTACCTAACGCTTCATTTATGGTTGTGCTTAGGCGCATCCCATACGGGATGGAAATTGTAATCGCCGTCCATTGCGGCGTTGGTCTAAGCGCTTTTTGTGGGTATTATATCCTAAAAAGACTTGACGACTACATCGATGAACCCCAGTACGACTTCGGAGACTACGATGATCCCTGGGTTCAGCACCGTTTCGACATTCCTGATGGCCCTGACAACGATGACTTTGAAGAAGAAGACGATCAGCTTTTCCAGTCCGTCGACGATTTACCAGCTGGACTCTCTCACAAGTTTGGAAACGCCGAGCACCTTTGGATTGCAGGATTACTCGCTATTACTTGTGTCGTAACCTGCGGGCTTTGGTATTCTATTCCCTTTCTGGACATCATTGGCTCCTTCGCCGCGCCTCGCATCCGAACCATCCTCGCAAAACTCCTTTCCACTCGCCACATGATGACCGGCTTCCGGTTCATCAGACGTTCTATCCTCATCCCTCTTGCAAATCTTTATTCATTACAGCATCTTTCCCGATACATGGGTTTACCTAACGCTTCATTTATGGTTGTGCTTAGGAGCATCTCAAACTGGAAGGAAATTGTAATCGGCATTCATTGCGGCGTTGGTCTAAGCGCTTTTTGTGGGTATTATGCCATAAAAAGAGGACTTGACTACTACATCGATGAAACCCCCCAGTACGACTTCGGATACTACAATGATCCCTGGGTTCAGTACCGTTTCGAAATTCCTGATGACCCTGACAACGATGACTTCGAAGAAGATGACGATGAGCTTTTCCAGTCCGTTGACGGGGTTCAGTACCGTTTCGAAATTCCTGATGACCTTGACAACGATGACTTCGAAGAAGATGACGATGAGCTTTTCCAGTCCGTTGACGATATTTTATCTGGACTCCCTCGCAATGAAGCGGACGAAGAAGAGTTTCAGAGAGGAGTCGAAACGATCTTGAACAGTATCGAAAACGTTATCGCGGAACGTGATGATGCTCGCAGTCGTGCCAGCAACCTCAACCAGACACTCCGTTACTTGGCAGCACGGTGTACCGACCTTGAATCGATGATACGTACCCTTTCTGACGTTGAAGACGTTGGAGAGCCGCTTGATTGTACGTTGGCATTCACATCTAAGATGGAGGCTCTTTGCTCATATTTACATAGATGATCAAGCTATTCAAGAAGGTGCCTTCGACGAGTGGTCTGCTGCAGTTGTATCTGGTGCAGCTGCATTCGCTCCTCCTCCTCGCTGGGAAGCGCCACCAGACTGTGAGTGTTTTTGTAACTCCTCGCATTTTCACTTCTCAAATCGACTTGTTTTTAGATGCTGAAGTGGGTGGACCGCACCCCACCAACGTAGTAGAGCCATCCAATCAGCCCATTGGTGAGTTTTCTCGATCCTTCCTTTTCTTCTTTCGGGACTTATGTGCTTCACGCAGCCGTTGAGAATGATCATATAGCACCTCAGGACAACGGTCCCCCTCAACCTCAAGTCGTGCGCGTAGATTGTGAGTGATCTCTCGTACTCCTCATCTTGTTGATATCTAATCTCGATTTATCGTTCTCAGAGAGACGGCCACACCATAGCTTGCAGCCTGAATTGCCCCTTTAGTGATTCAATCTACACAGTTCTGCTTTATTACCCGGGGCTGCACGCTCCATGCATTGCCCGAATGCCATGCTCCTACTATATACCGGTTTACTTTTTGCTTCCTTGACAGATCGACCACTCAGATTAACGACACTTCATATATTCATATCTTATACACCCATATGTACCTTTTTCATTCTCAGCGAAAGCTGTATCACATTTTTACCATACAGACTTCTTTTATACCCAAGATATCCCATACCTATAGGATTTAGTTTATAATTGTAAAAGTATGAATTGATATATATATCATTGTAGTACATAGCAGTTACATTAGTATGTAGCATATCTAGAGATATCACGATAGCCAACACGTGCTTTCCACTTGAAACTAAAAATGTGAAATTGCAGCTATCACCTACTGCAAGTCAGCCACAGTGGGTATCATCTCGACGATACTCTCGACGAGCTTCTTCATGACCTCAGCTTTCTCCTTTCCTATCGCTAGCACCTCTTCGTGCGATACTGTTGCCATTTGGGGCAACTCCACAGGCTTACCTGCAAGCTAAGAAGTTTTTTAGCGTGAAGTGCTGGGAGACAAACGGAATTCTTACCTCTTGCTCGACTTCGTCCCTGATACTCCGATACGTATCAGGAATTACCACGAAATTCGTCACCAAGCTCAAAACGACGACGTTCATACCCTCTTCTCGGGCGACCACAACCTCAGGTACGGTGCTCATGCCCACCACGTCGGCGCCCGCAGACCGGAGGAGCCTGCCCTCCGCGGGCGTCTCGTACGTCGGGCCGCCGACCCACGCGTAGATACCTTCTGCGAGCGCACTGCGCTCGAGGGAAAGTCTGTGTGCGGAGAGGAAGACAAGGCGGCGTAGAGAGGGGGAGTAGGCGTCTGAGAGGGGGAGGAAACGGGGGTGGGCTGGCGAGATTTGTGGGCCCAGAAGTGGGTTCATGCCTGTTAGATTTGGGAGAGCGAGGTGGTCTTGGATTACTACGACTAGAGAAAAATGAGGTACCATACTTGATTGTGTTGATGCGACGTACTTGTTCCTACTGGGACCTTGGGATTGAGCGATCCAGCCGCGTTGGTGACTGCATTCAAGGAGCCAGATTGGTTATTATGTGGTGAGGTCGGGACGCGTACATACTGATGACATTTTTCACACCGAGTCTCGCCATGACTCTAATCGGGTATGTGACAATCGGAAATGAATGTCCTTCGTAAGCATGCAACTGGATATGACACTGCTTTTAGCAACAGTATGAGAAATATTCGTTGAAACCCACACGGCCAAGCATCGCAACGGCTGGTACACCATTCCCAGAGCCCAATAGTCCAAAGGCAAGAGCGCTTCTATGCCCCGGCACTTATCGTAGCATGCTATTAGCCATAGACACGTTAGTTCCCAAAGGTCACACACTCACCAGTACTCTTAGCGAAACCAGGAAGCTTATCATAAGGAACTATCACAACCTCTCTAAACGAGTCCACTAGACCACTCAGCCCAGATCCACAAACGATCCCAATGCGAGGTTTTTGGAGCTTTATAGGCAAGAAAGACTCGATTGCTTGAAGAGTCTCGACAAATGGAGGAAAGGCTTCTTTTTCATGGCAGTGGTTCAGTGTTGTTGAATACATTCGTGCAGCAGAGTAGTTGGGTCAGTAATAAGGGTATTCATAGACTATCCTGAAGCTCAAACAACCCCTTCAGGTCGGACGTCACGAACTGGTCACATTATCATTAAGCTCCGCTCCGACAACCGTTTGAGTCGGACGAAGTACCACAAGTTATGGCACGTCGGCGGTGTCCCTTGAAACGCGGGAGAAAAGCTTTGGCTGACTACGATGAAACATCAAAGACGCGTGTCGTAGTATCTTTTCAATGGACATTTCCACTCCGCTTGGTTCCACGGCAAGCGTGACGGGAAGATCAAATCAAGGCCGCATCCGATCAGGCACGAGCTGCTAAGAGTATGAAACAGTCATAGAACGCCACAGACCAACGATTCACCTCCAATACGACTCAAGGTCACACCACCAACAATCCATTCTCGCCGATAAACCACCCAACCCAACTATGACCGTCTGGAACGGTTCGCGAGGTAACCAAGCCTGTCACAAAAGCTGCGAGGACAGTTCTATCACAAATTACTAGATACAAAGCAAACCAGGAGAAAGCACAACATCACATACAACCGGCGTAGAGTACTTAGATTACTTTACCCCCACCTCTTATCCCTGTATTGTGGCTTGCCGGCGGCAAAAAATTCATTCAATCGTACCGAATTGATATTAATATCGGGCCGTCATCCCATGAGCTTGAGTTCTTTCGATAGTCATAACTGTGCGGTCGGCGGTTCGACTAAGCAGTGACAAGCATTTGTAAAACCTACAGCTTGGCCTAAGTGTATCTGAAGTTTGTATTCCATCTTCATGCATGGGTGTTCCTCAAGTGACATTGACGCCTTTCTAGGATTTGACGTCTAGGATCACCAGATGTAGACAGAGTAATGCATTATTTACTCCATACTTACAGTAGAATCATGATACATTCTTCTCTGGGGTTAACAAGAATCAATAGAGACGACACAATTAAATGTGTTGGCATAACCAGCACACTCCAGTCGGAGCTGAATAAACCAAGCACCGTCGGCTGTCGGCGAAGTTAGCTTAGGGAACAGTTTACATTCCATTGACCCTTAAGACAGGGGTATCTATCCATAATGAGCGTCCTCTTCTTGCTCAAGCTCACTTCGGCCTAGCGTCAAGAGGTCATTAAATTATGTGTTTCGGAAACACAGTCTTGGTAATGTGTTGCATATCATTCGGTAATGCCTGTAATGCATTTTTCGTACCCATATTGCAGCCCTCTTCCCCGGATGACGGACCAAGGCTCTCACGAGTAGCCGGTGATGATGATGATGATGATGTATTCCTATACCCGCTGGGGCCTTGCCCTATGTCGGGTTCTACCAGTACTTGGCTTCCTACGTATATGCTCTGTCGTATATAATCACTACTATGCCTGCACCCTTTCAGGTGCCAATTGCGCGCCCGGATCCTGGGCTGGTGACCGTATTATGCCCTTTCGGGCTTCTGTACTGTAAGATTAGAAGTCGTGAGTAGTGATTCGTCGCCCCCTCCTTTATCTTCCCTTCCCCTTCTTCCTCTTCCTCTTTCCTCCCGACTGGGCCTTCGCTGCGTCCCCCTCAATTGCCAGGTCTCCGTATGTCCTCTCGAATCGCCTCGTACTGTTGATGTATTTGAACAGGGCTTTTGTCGCTTCCGCATCGCTCAGGGCTCCCGCGTCCAGCTCTACTGTTCTGGCTAACTCGCGTCGCTGCTCCTCGTATGCGCTGCAGTGAAGCAGGTAGTGTTCGACGGTTTCTTCAGCATGTCGGCATGCGTTGCACAGCGGCGACTCGGCTCTCTTGAACCTGTGCAGGTATTGGTTTAACGGGCAGTGCCCTGTCCGTAGTTGCGTTAGGATGGATGCGTGTCTCCGCGGTAAGCTTGCCAGCGTTTGGAGGATCTTGCTCATCTTGGGTGCGTCTGGGTCGATTGCCTGGAGCCTCGCAAACCTGGGTGACTTGCGGATGTGGTCTTCTGCGTCTTTCCTCCACTGCTTCTTGTGCGTCGCCAACACCGCTGCTTTGGAGGCCTTAAGGGTTTTCCGGAGGAAAGGCAACCCCCTCGTTTCCGTCTCCTCGCCCGCCGCCGCCCGTTTTGCTTCTCTGTCTGCGCGCTCATTGCCTGGTATTCCCACATGCCCCGGTGTCCAGTACACCGTGATGTCTAAGCTCGAGTCGATTTCCTTGACCTTCTGGATCCCTTCCAATACTTTGTCCACCAGATACCTCGCCGTCCCACGCCCTGGCGCCCCCAACCCTTTCATTCCCGCCTGATTATCAGTCCCCACCGTCACCGTCTTCACTCGTCTCCTGCCTCTGTTCCCTCCCCTGATCTCCCTCCTCAGCAGCTCGAACCCCAACACCTGTCCCACGCATTCGCCCTCGTATACCGTGTGCTTCTCCTCGGCCCCTAAGTACTTCCTCATAACTCTCACTCTCTCCATTCCCCTATATAGCACCGCTGCTGCGCCGACCCCCCCACTGTGGCCCGACCCGTCCGTGTAGATCCGTATGTCCGCCTCGGTGTTTCTCTCCCTCTCCTGCGCTTCCTCCTTTGACTCACCGCTGATGACGTCCACCGGGCACTTCCAGTCCGGTGGCTTCCGCACAATGTCTATTGTCTCCACTTGCTTCGGATGCTCACCCAAGGCCTTCATAATGTAATGTAGCGGTGCTCTGTGTCGCTTGACGTACCTGGCTGCTCTCTCGGCTGTCTTCTGGAGCGGGTGCGTTGCTGGCAGTGTAGCGATCCGAGCCGCTGCCGTCACGCAGATCCTCCGTATCCTTACGGTCATTGGTTCCAGCCCTGCGTGTGCTTCTAGCAAGTCGTTTGGTGTTGTCCTCAGAGCACCTGTGATCTGGAGGGCCCCCATCCTCTGCACCCGGCATAACTTGTCCACTATACCCTTCGATCCCCTCGACGTCTCCCCCCCTCCTACCGCACTCGGCACGCACCACACCTCTGCTGCGTAGACCATGTTCGGCACCACTACTGCTTCATATAGTCTCCTTGCCAGCGTTCCTTTCACTCCTCCGTTCGTCTTCGACAGGCGTCTCATCTGCATCGCTGCTGCTGTCCCTTTCCCATGTGCATATGCAGCGTGTTCCTTGAAGCGCAGCTCCTGGTCCAGTATCACCCCCAGGAACTTGTGGGACGCCTCCACCTTGATTGCTGTTCCCCCTATCGTGATTGTCGGCCTCCTCGCTGGCTTCGTCTTTCTCCCCTCTCCCCCCCTTTCCCTCTCCCTCCTCCTGGTGAACCCCACTCCTACAAACTTCTTTATCTCATAAATCAAGTGGTGTTCATCTGCCCATCTGCTTGCTCCCCTCTTCCTTTCCATCATGCTCTCCACCTTCCTTGCTGCCTCCTCTAGGTTTCTTCCCTCCGCTGCAATGTATGCGTCATCCGCAAATGACCCCGCGATCTCTCCTTCGTGCTCGTCTGCTCCTTCTATTTGGCCCGCGTTATAGAAGTTGTAGCACAACCCCGATGTGTTGCACCCCTGATCTAGTCCGCTGCCCACCGGAATCAGCTCCGACTTGTAGTCGTCGAATGCAATCACCGTTTTTCTCCCTTCCAGCTTCCTCTCAATCCATCCCACTACCTCCTCCGGCACTCCCCTCTTTCTCATATCCCTCGCCAGTACCCTCGGCACCATGTTCAGGAACGCCCCTTTCACATCCATGAAGACCGCCACCACCTCTCGTCCCTTCCGCCACGCGTCCTTGATGAAGGACGTCAGTACGTGTATTGAGTCAGTTGTCGATCTTCCTGGCCTCCCACCATATTGGTGCTTCGGTAGTAAGTTCGCCTTTTCTGCGTGGTATGCAAGTTTAGTTTTGACACATGATGAGAGAACTTTAGCTACGGTGTCCAGCAAGGCGATCGGCCGGTACGAGTTGGGGTTACTGTAATCGTCGCGGCCTGGCTTTCTTAGCACTACCGTTTTGAATATCTTCCATCGCTCTGGGTATACCTTGTGTTCAAAGGTTGCACGGAAGATCGGTCCGAGGTATGGGACTAGCGTGTACTTAGCTTTCTTCAATACAATGTTCGGTATGCCGCTCAGCCCTGGCGCCTTGTGTGGCTTGAGCTTATCAATCGCCGCGTATATCTCCCGATTTGTGATGCCCAACCATTCGAATGCCTGCTCCGTGCTTTCATCAGCCTCCCCCCCCTGCCATTCTCCTGGGTCGCTGTAAAAGAAGGCTTTGTGGAACAGCCTCGCCTTCCCCTCGTTATCGTCCACCTCCCGTTGTCTACCCCCCACCTCCTCCTTCAGCGCTGGTGTTCTAGCCTTCCCTCCGTCCCCTGGTGCTGCAGTCACAAAGGCCTTTGCGTCCCAAATTGTCCTGGCATCGACCGTCTCTAGCCATTCCTCCCAATGTTTGCGCTTTGCGTCCTTGATTGCCTGTCCGTACGTGTTGCGCGCCCTCCGGTAGGCTTCATGCGCTGGGTGGCCCTCTATGTCCACGACCTCATACGATGCTCTGCCGCATGCTCTTGCCTTCTTCCTTAGCTCTGTCAACTGCTGCGTCCACCACCTCTTCATCCCCATAGACTCCCTCCTCATCGGCACCTTCTCCTCCACTGTCGCCTTCAGAGCTTCCATGACCTGGTCTAGCCTCACTTCCACCTCTCCCCTCCTCTCAATCCTTCCCCTCCCCACTCCCTCCAATTTTGATCCCAGCACCTGTTCAAACTCGTCCCAGTCTACCTTCCGGAAGTCTCTGCTCTTTTCAGACTTGAACCTCTCCACTGCTACCTCGCACGTTGTGACAATCGGGAAGTGATCAGCCTTCGGTAGTTGCTCGCAGTACAGCACCTCACATCTCGTGATTCTGTTCTGAAAAGAGCCTGTAACAAAAACATTGTCTGGTCTCGTTAGATTTTTTGTGCTCTTTGCCCTCAGCGTAGGCACGTGGGGTCTCAGTGCCATACTCATCCTGTGCCGTGCCGTCATAGCTAGCAGCTCTTCTGCCGCATCCACGTTCCTCCTCGTGAATAGGTGCGAGTTTCGCGGGTTGTCCCACATTGGGTGATGCCTGTTGAAGTCTCCAACCCATATGTCTGCCGTGTTTCTACCTCCCACTTGCCCATTTCCCGCTCCTCGTAGGTAGAAGTCCAGAGCCTGTAAGCTTCTGGAATGCTCACAGTCATTGTATATGTTGAATATACGCACCGTCCTTCCCCGCGTCTCGATGCTTATCCCCACCACGTCAGCACACTCGATGTCTAGCCTCTTCCACTTGTCGGTTGCGATCCTCTTGTTTACCAGCATGATCGCCCTCGTCCTGCTCGCGTCCCTCTTGTCATGTCGCTTTGGGTATACCGGTCGCCAGATCTGCGTGGCTCTCGATTTTTTGTTGAAATCGAAGTAAGGCTCCTGCAGGCATATAATATCAGTTGTCGCATCCATTGAGTTCAGTAACGCATGCTGCGCTATTAGGGATTTGTCCACATTCTGCTGCCATATGGTTAGTCTTTCACCTCCACCTCCCTCTAAATGTCCGCCTTCGCTATTCCCCCTTCCATCATCTCCTTCTACGGCGTCACTCATTGTGTCGATCTCGGTGATAACTGCCGTGCCTGCGCTGCTAGGGTTTCTAACGATGCCATGAAGTCGCTGTATTGTTTGTCGTTCCAGTTTCCTTCCTGTTGTGCTGGTTCCTCCTCCGTCATTCCTGCCACCTGGCTGCATGGTTCGCTGCTCCACCTGTATTCGTCCAGGGTCGTCTGCGTCCCGCCCGTTGGCCTGTCTCGTTTCTCACCCCCTCCTTCGGCGTTGACATCCTCCGTCTGCCCAGTTCCCAGTGGCCAGCCTCCTCCCTGCCCTGTCCGGCCCCCAGCGAGTCTGCCTTGTCCACTGCCCTGTACTGCTGCTGCCATGGTGTTTTTGCCTCCTGTAGTCAGTAGGTCGTCATCTTTCCTCATCCATGTCCACTGCTGATCCATGGGGTAGAACCTATATTTCATCTCCGGCGCTCTCTCTGTCAGTCTGTTCTTAGCCTCTATGAATGCTGGACAAGTCCTCGCTACTGCCGGATGGTCATGCCTGAGGCCTCTCGCTTTGCAATTGATGCAACAGAAGGCTCTCGGATCGTTCTCCTTGCAATCTCTCGTTCTGTGTGCTTTGGCGCACATGCTGCAGGTGTCATTCTCCTGCTTGCATTCGTTAGCAATGTGACCCTTGCCAAACCTTTGGCACTTCAGACAGCGCTTGGGCTCGTAGTCCAGCTTCCTCGCATTCACCCTTTTGCCTTCAATGATCAGTCCTTGTCTTATGATCGCGTTTGCGCCCCTGTCTGTGGCGCACAACAGTATCAGGTGTGCTACCTTCTGGTTTTCGTGCCTCATCCGCGGTGCCCTTGCCCACTTCGCCGATACCAGTTCCCCTGGGTGCAGCCCGTTCCTGCCTTCAATCATCTCTAGGCCCTCCGTCGGGTCGTCGCCTAGGCCCACTGGTACGAATTCCACAAATATGTTGTAGACTCTGTCGGCTACCTTGGCTCCCACTCCAAACTTGTCGAGGAAGCTCGTCCTCACGTCTGGCATGGCCAGCCATTCCGCCACATCTGTGGAGTTCAGTTCATACATCACGCCCCCGTTCTTCAGCTTCCTCGCCGATATGAACTTTACCTCTGGGCTGTCGAGGCCCTGAATGCCCATCAACTCTTTCGCCATCCTCGCCTTCTCCACCAGTTCTCTCTCTGTCAACCCCTTCCACCCTTCTCCTCCTTCCCCGTTGTCGATAATCATCTGCCTCGACCTGTCCTTCGCCCTTTTCACGATGTCCTCCCGCTCGGCTCTGCGGGCTGCCTGTGCGTAGTCCATCTTCGTGGTCGGTGGCTCCTCTGCTCCCCTTACGGTCCCTTGGATACCCGCTTGCCTGAGCTTCGCCTCTACTACCTGCCCTTCCTCTACACTCTCCACCAGTTCCCTAGTCTGATCTGCCATCCCTTTCACCGTCTTCACTGTTGCTTCAGCCATACTTTCCAACACCTCCCTGTACTCCTCCATCGCCCGTCCCACTGTCTCCAGTACCATCCTCTCTGCTTCTCCGGCTCTCACCTCCTCCATTCCTATCGCGATCGCCCTCAGTCCTTCCTTTACCTCTTGCATTACGTCCTTCCGAGCCGTCAGCAAGAGTAGTGCAGCCTTGAGTACGTCGGCGTCCACGGGGTCCTCGGCCTCGGACAAGGCTCCTGCGTCTAGGAGCCACTCCCTGGCGTCCTCCGCTGTTTGGACTTTCGGTACGTATTCCTTGTTTCCGCTGGCTCTCGTGGTCACACCTGGTGCTGTGTTTGCCTGTTTGCGCCCTGTCTGACCGACGTTCTTCGCTGCGATGCCTCCGCTATTGGTTGACATCCTGAGTTCGACTTTGTATGGTAGGTATGAGATGTAAGCAGGTGTTCTAGCAATGATATTTTACTTCTAATCTATCGCCCTCGTCTGTCCTGTGGTCTGTCGAGCCTATAAGACCCGAGTTCCCACGGTGGTCAGATGGTGGTTTAAGATCAAAAGCGGTCCCCCACGAGTAGCCGGTAAAACGAACCATTCAAATTGTACGCGAATCCGTTACACGAAAGGCTTTTCTAGGCATCGAGCCCACGAGTAGCCGGTAAAACGAACCATTCAAATTGTACGCGAATCCGTTACACGAAAGGCTTTTCTAGGCATCGAGCCTATGGTAAGAGTGGATCGAATCAACTACTGATACGAGCGCAGGATAGATTGTATGAGACCGCGCTCGTATAGGTTATGTGAGATTTACAGAGCCGCAAATAGGGATATATCATGATAATATAGACACTGACCCATGCCTTGATCACCAACATCGTGTCAATATTCAGTCGAGACTGGGAAAATTCAGTCTAAAATCCGAGACTGATTATAATTAATTAGTTCCGCCGTGTTCCGTGAGCCTTCTAGATCGGAACTCTGACTTGAGTGCCCCATGGTTGGAAAAATCACTCAGTTGCTGGGTGGCTGATATCTCATTGGATAATGGACAAGGTTGGGAAAGCTGACTATCCAACAATATATATTGACGAGCTACGATTCGTGCCTTCGGCACGAATTTCGTAGCTCGTTGGGGGCTTCGCCCCCAAACCCCCCCCAACTAAGCCTCCACCCTAACCTCACTTCGTTCGGTTAGGGCTCCAAGTATGTATAGAGAACTCAGTGCTTAATCCCAGCCTCAACCTCACTTCGTTCGGTTAAGGCCTCGGTATTTCACAACTCAATGCTTAATCCCAGCCTCAACCTCACTTCGTTCGGTTAAGGCCTCGGTATTTCACAACTCAATGCTTAATCCCAGCCTCAACCTCACTTCGTTCGGTTAAGGCCTCGGTATTTCACAACTCAATGCTTAATCCCAGCCTCAACCTCACTTCGTTCGGTTAAGGCCTCGGTATTTCACAACTCAATGCTTAATCCCAGCCTCAACCTCACTTCGTTCGGTTAAGGCCTCGGTATTTCACAACTCAATGCTTAATCCCAGCCTCAACCTCACTTCGTTCGGTTAAGGCCTCGGTATTTCACAACTCAATGCTTAATCCCAGCCTCAACCTCACTTCGTTCGGTTAAGGCCTCGGTATTTCACAACTCAATGCTTAATCCCAGCCTCAACCTCACTTCGTTCGGTTAAGGCCTCGGTATTTCACAACTCAATGCTTAATCCCAGCCTCAACCTCACTTCGTTCGGTTAAGGCCTCGGTATTTCACAACTCAATGCTTAATCCCAGCCTCAACCTCACTTCGTTCGGTTAAGGCCTCGGTATTTCACAACTCAATGCTTAATCCCAGCCTCAACCTCACTTCGTTCGGTTAAGGCCTCGGTCGGTTAAGGCCTCGGTATTTCACAACTCAATGCTTAATCCCAGCCTCAACCTCACTTCGTTCGGTTAAGGCCTCGGTTTTCCACCACTCAGTGCTCAATCCTAGTTTGCCTCAACTCTCAGAGCATTATTGTAAGCTAAATTGAATTTTTCTTGAATATTTCAAATTTTTAAGCATTTATAAATCTCAAAACAAAACTGAAAAGTAGTGTATCAGTAGCCTCTGAATTTTCTCTGATTTTTGAGTTATTTTCCTGGAATCTTTGAGCATTTTCTACTAACATCTTCTGAAAAACAGACCAATTGAGATTTTCTGGAATTCTTCACATTTCCTGAGCATTTATAAATCTCATAAAAACTCAAGTCAGTGTATCAGTAGGCCTCGAATTTTTTCTGATTTTTCAGTGATTTTATCTGAATTTTCTAAGCATTTCTAATGCTGAAATGAGCCAACTCTTATGTTATTACCCAAAAAGGAAGGTTCTTGGTCAGCCTTGGTCAGCATTAGTTTTTCCCAGGCGTCGTCGCATTATATAGAGATTATCATAGCGTAAGCCATTTTGCACAGCGTTTGCTCGGCAAAAAACTTTCGAAAAATAGGATCAGTGGCGTGGGAATACGCATTTCCGGGAGAACGGCCGACATTGTTCAGTTTATTGGCCTCCTTCAATTGACCATCATGTCCGACCTAGAGCTCGAAGATGAGCTCCTCGCTCTCGCCGGTGTCGACAAGAAGCGCAAGAGGTCGCAAAACTCTTCCAAGGCGTCGTCGTCCAAAAAGAGGAAGGCAGAGTAAGCGCGCCATTCAATTTTGGTCAAGCTCCATTTTATGCCGAGCTGCGGATCTTTCAGAATGTCTGATTCTGAAGGCGAGGGACCGGAGAGTGAAGAGGGAGAGGAGGATGAGTCGTATCCTCTCGAGGGCAAGTTCATCGACGAGGAGGACAGACTCCGGTAAGCATGCTCCGTCGCATCACCCCTTTATAATCCAGCGTCGCCTGTTTGGCTGAAGCATGGCTTTGTCTTCTCCTCAACCGTCACTCATGGATATGAATAGTCTCATGGAGATGAACGAGATCGAACGGGAGAATATTATTGCTTCGCGACTTGAGGAGAAGCAGCGCAAGCACGATCAGCGTATGATCTCGCAGATGTATAATCAGCAGCAACGCGGGGCGGATGTGGATGCAGTGTCCAAGGCTGCCAAACGTACGTAGTCTTTCATGACTCACTCCCATTCTGACTTAATTTAAATGCAGGTGCGCACACTGTTCGTGGTGCGACAAAGGAAAAGTCTCGCAAACTGGACGAGCTGAAGGCAAGGCGGAAGGCGAAAGACGAGAAGCAACGGGTATGTGAACGTCCCCTTTCCTCCTTGATCTTGCTTTTGATGACTCCCATTTATCTTAGACAAGAGGATCTCCGAAACGAGACCGCTCTTCCTCACCGATGGATATGGAGATCTCTGACGATGAGTCAGAAGATGGCCAGATATCCAAGTATGAGCAAGAGGAAGAGAAAGAGCGCAAAATGTTCAGCAAGCCAGTCTCGCCCGATGATCAACCTGCCACTATAGAGGACCTCGAAAAATGCCGGCTAACGCGAGATTTGCTGGCGAAACACTGTATGGCGCCATGGTTTCAGGATTATGTCCACAGTGATTTATTTCTATTTTTCGTTGTCTTTTTTGCTGATACCTGACGGCAGGCGCGTGGGTTCGCTACCTCATTGGCCAGGAGAATGGTGCCCCCGTTTATCGCATCTGTCAGATTGCGAGTGGGTACTTTTGTTGGCATGCTTCTTATGCTGTTGACGAGTCTTGAAGATATCGGTGCCGATGCGGTTAAGACATATCGTATCAACGATAAACAGACCGACCAAACCCTTGAGCTCATGCATGGGAAATCGGTAAGACCTTTCCCAATGGACAAAGTGTCCAATGGATCTTTCCAAGTGGTTCGTACTTTGTTGTCTTTCTTTATATCGTACTCATAAATCTTTCATAGAAAGAATTTGAGCGTCTTGTCAAAGTATGCAGTACAGAAGATGTCAAGCTCCCAACCAAGCGGCAATTGGAGAAGAAGATTGCAGAGATGAACAAGTTGGTTACTCAGCCCATAACGGAGGTGATCGCCATCGTTTCCCGTCTCGACCTCGGCCTCATGCGAATCTGTAGGGCGACATAACCGCTATGCTGGCCCGAAAGAACCAGCTTAACAAGAAAACTACTGCCATATCGGCGACGATGGAGAAGTCTCGCTTAATGCAAGCGCGTACTCTTGCTCAGCGTCGAAACGATTTTAACGAAGTTGCCGAAATTGATGCTAAACTCGCCGAACTGGTACCTTCACAAACCCAGAAGGAGGAAACCGTTGACCTCCTGGCCAAAGTGAATGAGCGCAATCGCAAGGCCAACATGGAAGCCGTGCGTAAAGCAGAGCTCGCTGAGGCGGAGCGCAAGCGACGAGAGCGTAAACTCGTCGCATCTGGGACATCCACACCGGTTGATCCCAGTGCAAGACTCAAAATCAAGCCACGTGTATTTGATATTGCTACACCTACGTCGAGGTTTGTCTTCCGCATCAATCTTTGTCTTGTTTCAGTTCACCCATCGTAATTTCTGTCCTTGCTAGACCTGGAACTCCTGCGGTTGGCGTGCCAGCAGGACAGTCTGACTCTCGACAGATTTCACCTCTTCCTCCTCTCCCGGTCCCGGCCCTTGGTGTGCCTGGCAAATCCTTTGAGGCAAGCATTATCGACTCTATAGAGATCGATCTAGGCGATTTTTAGAAACCCACCCTGAATATGTTGATGCCCGTGTTTCTTTCTAAATTGTCTTCATGCACTGACTCGCCATTGCACCTACTCATTCATCTTCTAAGTAATCTCAAAGCGCTTTGCTTTCATCGTTGTATCGTTGTATTTTATTATTAGTTGTCGGCTTGTATATCGTGTTGCGGCTGTTTTATTGAATAGGATGCCGTAGAACGCATGCATATCGTGGAAGGGTACGATTGGATCCATTGCATTTGCTGAAGCTGGTGAGCTCTTGTGTACATTCGAGGTGGGCATTGAGTGCACTCACGTTTCGTCATGCTAGGTATTCGTGAATCCGTGCGATTCGCATTAACGGCAACAAAACGTTACTATTACTAGCTGGGACGTGCGTTTTGGACCAGCGAGCGGTATAATACCGATTGTTCTTGAGGATCGGAACAATTGGCTGTGTGTATCACAGTTATAATGGACACACTCGGTTTTGTATTCGGTGTCCCGCTTTGTCTTTTCAAATGTCGTATTGTTATGAATTTGCATGTTCTTCCCAGGATGTACCGTGGCGCAACTTGTCCGTAGGTATTGTTATAATAAATGTCTCATGGCTTGGCCGGTCTCATCTATATTCACCATATCTATTCCATAGGCCGCATTCGAGGACTGTTCAGGGACTGCCAAGCACTTGTCGTGGCTGCTCTGCTGACCTGTCATGGCACGTCATGCGGCGACATCGTGTTGTTTTCTTTGCCACCGGCTGTGTGTGATTTGTTCTTTTGCCTTCCATATTATTCCGGATTAGTATGTTCTTTTGTTCTTTTGTTCCTTGTTTGTCTGGAGAATATTCGGAGTCTTGGAGCGCCCACAAACCAACTTGTCTATATAATCTCACATCCTCTCTCGTTCAATTCCCCAATATGCTGTTGTTCTTTCCTGCTACCGCCTCTTTCGCATGTCCAGCGACGTCCCTATGGCAGGCATTTGTCTGACCCATACGCACATCCCAGCCCCAGCTACCTCTTTATCTTCCCATCATGAGGTGGAGATACGCCTTTGAACGCAGGCGCATCCTTCCGTCATCGACACTGGTCGTCTGCTCAGTTGGTAAGTGTCATTGACCATTGTCTACGTTTAGCTGAATGTATCTCCTTGTAGACTGACTGACTGATGCTCGATAACCTTTACGCATTGGCATGTGAGTTCATCTCGTTTTCTTGACGCCGATCTATGTTTTAATAGTAAGGTTTTATAGAAGCTTGCCACGCCACCCATGGCATATACTTCTCTTGTGGAGACCCTTTCGTCGAAGTGCCCTTGCCTGTACATATTGTGTGCCTCAAGGCAAGTTTTGCACACTCGTGTCATCTATGTATAGGGCTCACGTTCAAGTTTCAACTCAGACCTTCAAGCTCTCAAGTTGCAAGTCGTTTGAATTCCAAGATCAAGGTATTTCAATCAAGTTTGAATCGTTTACTTCATTTCCTGACATGATTTCTCCGCCAGACCTCAAGAATCAAAACTTTTGCGTGATTGTGTGATTTGCGTGAACCCTTTTATCCTTCATCCGTCTTATTCGCGCATTTTCTTTCTTATACCCTTTCTTCTTACTTCCTTTAAACTATGTAACTCAAGATCCACACATCCCATCGTCACAATTGTCGTTGTCCTGCGACGTTCGTCATCACTTTCGATTACTCCTACCTCGCCAAGCCACATTTCTATGCCTCGCTGCGAGAGGGAGGAACTCATGGATAGCCTTTTCCATTCAGTAAGCCCTTATAGGTTGCGTTTCTGTGGTACGATTGCTAACGCTTACTTTCTAGTATTATGGAGTTCCACAAGTTTCTGTACCCAAAATCAACTCGTCGTTTCCACCATTGGCCGCTGATTCAAGCGCCTATTTGGATATTTGTTTTGTCCACTCGTTGTTTGGCAAGTCGGTTTAGTTTACCAAACTTTCTGTTTCTCACTGTACCCAACAGCCTGATTCGAAAATGCCTTAGTCGACGCCGACTTTACACATTGATCCCTGATGCTGCAATAGTAGATGTACCTTGAAGCCAATATGATAAACCCAGACATTGCTTCCTAAATGGGATGATAGTACACGATTTAGTACATATAGATGAAGATACAGAAATGAATTATGATGATGGTGTCGAGGAGGCCAACAGTTCAACGCTTCAGTCAGGGGTGTTAAACATCTCCCATTGATCCGTCTGCCTCGATCTGAGGCAGTCAATAAAACAATAAAGTAACTAAGTCCCCGTAATATACCCTTAAATGATGCCGAAAATCGTAAGCATCCGTCAAAAACTGTAGACGAAGGGGGACTCACCTCAAAAACGCACCCCAAACTATGAATCGACGAGCCAGTAGTATGAGCACACTGCCATCAAGGGATTTGGCAGTGCTCGGCAGAAAGGAAAAATAGTTACAATTTCTGATACGATCTGACATTCTGCCGAAAACCCAGACACACTAAATTTAGATTCGATTACTGCATGGTGGCAGTGGAGCGCAACGTGTTTCCCACTTGCTTCTCCCCAATACATCCTCTCTCATCATGCCTAAGAGATCTTGCGACTGCAATGTCTGCTGTGGTGCTGAAGTGTTTTCTACCATCTTTTGGAAGCATAAAGATCGTTCCAGGCACTAGCCACACAACACATATTCCTATGATGACTTCATCCGCAATCAACAAGGCACTGGGCAGTGGAGCGCAACGTGTTTCCCAAATACAGGCATCTAGAGCCACTTCGCACATTCTGATCGGAATACTGACAGTGATTGGAATACTGATAGTGATTTGATCGGAATACTGATTTGACGAGGAACGCCAACTCGCAGTCGAAAAGGATACTTTCTTTAGGAACCGAGAAATATTTCCTATCTCCAAGAACTGATTTGTTCCATCTTGTCGGCTTTGCCGTGACATGGAAATCAGTCTTATAGGAAATAATTTAATTCTTACGATCCGCGTCCGGCCTACGGCCTTAGAGATTTCGAATTACTACAAAGTATTTGCGTCCCGAGACAAAAGATCCTCGGACACGGACTTGAACATATGTCTACGGTTGCGGTATTCTGAACCAGTGGGTAGCAGATGTCTCCATATCTATGTTGCTTTTGATGACAGATATAATTATTCCCATCATGGTTCTGTTGAGCGGAATCTATATATACCTATGGTTCGTTGCGCTGGGCTCTCTCTACTGTGACACTCGGTATTGCCCATTATCTGGGCCTGTTTACGCCATCAGAATGCTCGTCAGTCGATTGACTGCTGCAATTATCAGTATCATTCTCGTTGTCCTCGGGCTGTATGCACGGCGCAGATCTTATCGCGACCGTGTCTTACCACCGGGCCCGACTGGAATTCCGCTTTTTGGGAACCTCCTACAAGTACCCAGAAGGGTACGCTCTCTGTTCTCACTTAAGCTGAATTACAGAATCAATGGGACACCACAGCATCTTGCAACCTATTTCAGGACCCTCCTCGAAAAATATGGGGGTTTGGTGTCATTGAACTTGGCAGGCTTTGTAAGATTTCGCAATTTGTGTAAACTCACCATTGTCCTCATCGAACTCTCTCGGAGACCGTTATTTTGATTGGTAATATGGATGTGGCAAAGACTCTGCTTGAAAAGCACTCGGCCAAGAATTCATCGCGACCAAGTCTTCACTACGTCGTCAGTCCCTGTTCGTTCCATTGCCACCTAGTTCCTGATGAATGGTGATTCAGCGCAATCACGTTGATCCTCTGAATGATATCTGGGCTTTTAGTGACGAGTACGCTATAGGCCGCAAACTTACAAACCACATCATGTCTGTCGTCAAAACTGGGAAGACAGAATTGCTTCAACGATTCGAAGCCATACTAAATGTGCAGCATCTGCTCGACGACGGCGGGAAAAACTGGCATCACCACATTGAAAGGTAGCTGTTTGTTCCTGTGGGAGGATTTGAAAACCTCATCAAACTTCCCCAGAGCTATATCAAGTACCGTACTTACAGCAGCATTTGGATTTCACTGTCCAACAGGGCACGAACCTGAACTTAGGCAGATTCTTTTCGTGAGTACAATCTAGGGTTACCTGTAGACCGTCGCAATCATCACTTGCCAGTAGACCATTGATGAGCTAGCCGATCTCGCATCTCCTACTGCCAGTATCACTAACTTCTTCCCCTTCCTGGACTTGTTACCTGGTCCGATGCCATGGCGGAATCGTGCACGGTCATATCAGGAACGGATGGATGCAATCTACGAAAAACTCATTGATCATGCTATGAGGTGCAAAGCTGCTGGCATGGATACGCAAGTCCGTTTTCTCTTGCTCTGGACAATTTGGCAAATTTACCTTAACAGATGGGCCTGCACCTTTGTAAATGACGACAAACCTGAAGAGGATCAGCGTCGTATGATGAGACAATTTTCCGTGGTACGTAATTTATCGAAATATAGCCAAACTTCGTAGCTAACATAAATACAGGCCGCCATTGAAACGGTAGATACACTGTAGACATTCTTTGTTGCTCTTCTTTCTTATTCGTCTACAGTCCATAACAGCCCTGGAAACCTTTGTCCTCGCTTGCATCCGTTATCCTGATTGGATTGTCACAGCACAAAGAGAGATCGACAGTGTCGTAGGCCTGATCGCTTGCCATCTTTCAAGGATCGACCCTTCCTTCCCTATATAGAAGCTATCGTTCGGGGTGCGTCCTTGGGCCTGATCGCTTGCCATCTTTCAAGGATCGACCCTTCCTTCCCTATATAGAAGCTATCGTTCGGGGTGCGTCCTTGGAATTTAACCACTTTCTTTTCTATCTTGGGAAACATTTTACATTGGAATATTTGCAGAGACTCTCCGCTGGCGCCCTACAGGCATGTTCATACGTCACGCAAATGCATTTTGAGGCTGACTTGTAAGCATAGTTCGGGCTGGCGTCCCCCATTTGTCAACTGCCGAGGACACGATTGAGCATAATGGCCAAACGTATTTTATCCCCAAGGGTAGCCTCATATTTGCAGTTACATGGTAAGAGAACACTCGTAAGTGATTACAAATGAGCTAACCTCCTCAGGGCAATTGAACATGACCGGTCAAAGTTCAAGGATGAGGATAGATTCATGCCTGAACGGTATCTCGACTCTGAAGGCCAGCTGAAGCCAGATTACGAGACGAGTGCCTTTGGTTTTGGTCGACGTGGCTAGTATCCTCATCTCAATTTGATTCAGTCTAGCGTCTGACTAGCCTTATAGTTTGTCCGGGTATTCCGTTTGCCGAGCGATCTCTGTGGATAAATATCGCCACAATGCTATGGACTTTCAATATCCGTGCTACCAATAAAGTTGATCCTGATACTGGTCTGCCATTTGAATATGACGACAGTGATGCGTCATTCTGTGGTCTAGATGTGAGTGGTCCATTTCCTTGCTGCTTGATATTCATAATTGATTGTTGTGCTGGTTACATAGCTTGGTAACCCGCCGTTCAAATTCCCAGCCATCTTCGAACCTCGCTCCCCGCAGCGAGTGGCGGTGGCCAGCAGGGAGTGGGCAGAGTTGGAGAAGAATTTAGGCGTGTTGATGCCGGGTGCATGAACATTCAAATGTGTTTTCCTCTGATGCTTTGATACAGCGTTCTGCAGCAGAGTTTATACGTCGTCAACTCGTCATACATTTCTTTCCATATTCTCTTTTGCAATTGCTTTCTGAGAGAAATGCATACAGAATAAGATAATTGTTTATTGAAGTTTAAAACGGGTTCGGAAAGTTTGAATGACGGAAGTGGATGATAGAGTATAGCTAATGATAATTAAATACAGAAGGAATGTAGAATGATGACTATGAACAGATTCTGGGATACCATTTCAGAAATGTAAAAGTACTCTACGACTTTGCGTCATTCAATGCTATTCGTCGATTCCTCAACACTGATACCATCAGTAAATACCTGAACTCAATCATATACTCGTTCTGCATATTTGGATAATTATCGTACCTTTAACACATAATGTACATGCTGTTACGTGGCTAACACAGAAAAGGGAGAATGCCGTACCAACTTTAAAAGTGATTCTTGCCTTTGTAGAGGCGCCTCCATTCTAGCTCCTGTCGGAGGGCTAGAGCGAAAAAAGCTGACCGTGGAGAATGCGAGGGTGGCCACAAGAGGTGGGAGAGCTGACCGAAGACGAATAATAACTGACCGTCGAAGAAGAACGCGATGAAACACAACTTGTTCATTTGGCTACGAATGCGGGCGACACTAACTTGTAATTACATAATTATAATGTGATGCACCTCTTGCCGAATCCAACCTTTGACACCCCCACTTGGAGATGAGGTGCAGAGCAACAAAAAAGGTGACTGACCAAAGAGAAAGAAAGCACCCTACTGAATTAAAGTTCCCCCACTCACCAAAACAATCCACTGTTCATCAGGCATTGAGACGAGTCTTAAGTTCTTGCCACTTCTCCTTGTTCATATCCAACTGCTGGTGACATTCCCATTCTGTGGTTGCTTGAGTGAGAACACATGTGAACTCTCTGGTGGACATGGCTTGAATGGGCTTGTCATCATTGGAATCCAAACTGTTGGTATCAAAGGTGGCATGTGAATCATAAGCAAATTTGGTGGTGGCAGCATCAGAGTCAGAAGTAGATAAAGAGTGGTTGCAATGATGACATTGATCAGTGGCCTTGTTGATGATCTTGTCCTTTATCTTCTGTGGCATGTCCACAATGCATTGAGAGGAGCAATGTCCAGGAAGGCCACAACAGTGGCTGTTATGAGGGTTGAGCCACTCATACCTTGGTGCCTCATCATTATCTTTTGAGCCTTTTCCTTTCCTCCTCTTCTCCTTTACCTTACCATACATTGCCCTAACCTCATTTGCTGCATCAAGATTGAGTGCAGTACATGTGTCTTCCTGATCAGTGAGCATCTTCTTGACAGTGGCAAGCAAAGGTTCTTCTGACTGAGTGGTGAGAAGAGTGCAAACAATGGAGAAGTTGAGATGGAAATTCATAAGAATGGAGTCAATGACATCAATGAGAGGAGGAGCATGGCCAAGCACAGTAAGGGCATTGTGAGCAGAGATGATGTCTTGAATGCTGTAAAGGCAACCTCTAGAGGCTGTGGCTCAGTCACACAGCTGGCAGAGGGAGATCCAAAGTGTATTTATTAGAGTATGTACTGACAATATCATAATAACTACTCACCTGGCAGAGGGAGATCCAAAGAGAACAAGTCTAGAGATTCCCTATGCCAGGTTGGATGTTTCTGGGGCTTCTGAAGCATGGGAAACAACTGTACAGTACAACAAAACTTTAAAAACTCAAAAATTGACTAAGGTAGGGCCCATAGACAATGCGGTCATGTCATGTGAAGTGACTTGTTTGTGACCAGGGTTGCAAACATGTCGTAAATGAGTCGACTCAACGAGCTTTACATGTTTGAAGCCAGAGGTAAGGAAAAAGGTCGTATAAGAGTATATAGGGTATATAAGGGTATATATACACGTGATAATAGAGAATTAAATGAGATTAGGCAGTAGCAGCATTGATGAGCCTGCATTGTGGCTGGCTACAGATAGTACCAATACCCACACTTCACATGAGCCCACTAGTACCACCAAAATTGCCATGCTCTAGCGCTTCCAGCACTATTTTCCCCATATTTTTATACTAATAATTCGCAGCTACAGACTCCAATTACTCTCAGACCACTTTTTATAGCACCACTTATTCTTCGCACCACTGTTGACACCTCGCCGCACCTTGCCACTTGCACTCCAAGGCTATACACTTACACAGACACTTGGCATCAGTCAATCCAGCATAATGCTTTTAGCTAGTGGCAGTGCTTACAGGATGGAATAATAAAGTATTTCCATGACAGCATTATTATGGACATTTTTACTACACAATTCAATTCACCACATTTACTTACATTCTTATCAGTTTACCACCCTCTAGTGGCACTTATTCTCTTAGTGTCAGCTAACTTCCTTTACTATAAATACTTACTTTTTGTTAGTAGTACAGGGAATCAATTTGGCAGTAGGGATCATATCCCAACATTTTGGTCACCATATGCAACAGACTACCTCTTGTTGACCGTTGATGACGCCAACTGTGGTTGGGTGCGCTGGACGTATACGCAGTACAACACCGTCTCCAGCGCTTAGCGTGCGTAGTTGTGAGGAGTCCTGACAGGGTCCCGGTGTGCTCAAGTGGAGATAGTAAAACGATGCGCTAGATTATAGCGCTTCGGGGGCTACCTGGCAGACGGTAAGCGTCGTAGTTTGGGCAAAGATATTGGAGAAAAGACGAATAGCGCAGCGTATTGTGCCCGTAGGTGGCACCGTAAATGATGAAGACGAGATAGACAAAGCTAGCGCCCGACTTAGTGACAAAGTCAAAGGAAGCTAGCGCGAGTTGAACGCTAAGTGTAACTGTGTGTTCGAGGGGTTACGATTCGTTGTTATATACATGTAAAGTAGCTATTTTATATACTATGCGCTACTGTGTTTGTCCAGATACAAGTCCACCTGCGGCGCTACCTCCTAGCGCCTCTCCTCGTGGTTTCCTCTAACAGCGACCTGTCAACAGCAACCTTTGGCACATGGATGACGGCGACCAACGGCGTTCTGACCCACGGCGACCAGCGGCGACTCTATATTGGCTTAGAATTGCATGAGTCTGCTCACTTTTATTCTAACTCCAATTGGCCAGGCTGTTTCGGGGTATGGTCGGAAAATCCTCGACAGACGCCGTGAGCGCTAGTGTCAGCGCTACTCATTGTATTAGTTCCTGACAGGTCCAGATGTCGGATTTAAGTATATCCAGTGCCGCCATCATTGATCCTTTTAGACTTCTGATTGAAGTGCCTCGTCAAATGGCAGCACCTGTTGCTGACTCTTTCTGGAAGTGATCGGGGTTTAGTTAGAGTCCTCTCCCGCCGTCGTGTTAGCGCTATACGTTATGGGCCTCCTTCGTCCTTGGGATAGGTGAATGGAGTGTGCTGAAAGCTGGGTAGCTAGTGGTTAGGATAAATGTCTAGATCCTGTAGTCAGTTGCCAGAGCTAGAGCTGCTCTATATTCCCAACTGGTCGCTAGAGCCTTCAGTACGTCAAGTGTTGGTTGGCCTATAATGTCCCTTGATGTGCTCAGTCCGAGTAGAAGCCTATCACCGTGTCAAGCCAGAGGACTCTGCTCTAGTTTTCTATCTCTTTCTCTCTAGCACCTTGCAACTACAGCTTGGCTTTTGTGCTTAGATCTGCTAAGCAACCTCATCCTTTTATTATCACATTCTAGGTGCTAACACTTAGCGCCTCTTAGTGACCCTCTCCCACACCTCTTAGCACCTTCCTTAGCGACTTTCCCATGCTCTTAGTGCTCCTCCTTAGTGACTTTTAGCACCCTGTAGCCACATTTTGGAGCCTTATGCAAGTGCCTCCAATCACCCACTTTTCTTGCCACCAACCTCTTGCCTACTGTGTGTTCTCTGGAACCTGTCCAGGACTCTCTCACACACTCAGCACGTCCAAAGCTATATTGGCTAAGTAGCTGTCCTAGTGATAGTCCCCGCAGCACTCAGCTTGATTTGAGCGTCATCAGCATCAAACTGAGCCAAAATATCATTGGGAATAGTACGATGGCCACAGTACTTTTTTTGAGCCCATGCAGCTTGCTTTCCATTGAGACCTTTGTGGTATGCATCAATAAACCTGCAAGCATGGCGAGCATAGCTGAAATAAGCAAAATGGTTTTCCTTGTCCTCTCTATCACCTCCTCCTGCCATTTTTGCCTTTTTTCTCTCCACCGTCCTTCGCATATTCCATATAGCATAGTGTCCAAGGTTTTTGAGGTTCTGATAGTTGCGGAGAGGCATTGCTGGTACTTGGAAACCTGTTACAAAATCCTGTTTTGTTGGTTTTCATTCCTTGTGTATTTCACACTATTTCCTTAGATGCCAAAAGATTGTACCCAGATTTTAGTAATTTGCTTGCACAGATCTCTCCATATATTCTATTTCAACAATTCTGCAGAACTGAATTTGTACATTATTTCCATTTGAAGGTGGTATCCATCTGTGACTGACTTTTCCCCACCAAAATTCGGCCAATGTAACGCTCTGTTACTTTTGATCACATGACATGACCACATTGTCCATGGGCCCTACCTTAACCAAATAACTGTGCAAATAAGGCAAGAAAACTCTGGACTTTGGAAGTCAGAAAGGCAAACTCCAGCTTATATAAGCAGTCTGGAAGTGGTGCTGAAGGGCCCACACTTGTCTGAATGATAGCTAAAGAACCAGAGCACCTCAAAAGCTGAGAATAATACTAACAAATAGTGTTGAGAGAATAGAAACAGCAAAATGAGAGAATGATAGAAGAAATAAGAAGAAGAATGAAAGGAGAGTGAAAGAATAAGGAGTGAAAGAAGGAAGAAATGAGGAGTCCCCTGACATCACCCCTCCTCTAGAGTGCAGCGTCTCGACATGCTGGATAGAAGTAGTTCTGAATGGCCTAGTCTACCTTGGAAAGAGAATAGAGGCCTCTGATTGCCTGGAGAGCATTGGAATGCTGTTGATAGAATTTCTGGACCAAGGCAGGGGCATTGACATTCTTTTGTGGCTCCCAGGAGATGTCCTCAATTCCATAGCCCTTCCACTTGACCTTGAACTGAAGCTTGTTCCTAAAGAGTCAGCTGTCTAGGATCCACTCCACTTCATATTCTTCTTGGTTGTCTACCAGAACTGGAGGTGGGGGTGGCTGTGGGCATTGACCTGGGATTAGATCCTCTGGTGCAGGAGAGAGCTTCACCACATTGAAAACTGGATGGAGTTGACTCATTCCACTAGGCAGCTTGTTGGCATTCAATAACCGACATGGCCACAAAATGGCCTCAATGCACCGTCAACCTCGACCCCGTCACTCGCACTGTCAAAGCACCCATTGTCCATCCGCTACTTCTTTATTTGACACACAACACCCCTGACACAAACCCCTTCCTTTGTTACTCGAATATATATATACGACATACAGAATGACACACCCTCAGTCAATTGAACATTGAACTGAGGGTGAGTGGACTACGCATATACTGATTACATGCGCTAACGTAACTACGATAGACTTAAACTTACTTGTCAGGTAGTTACGAATATCAGTCAATTGAACATTGAACTGAGGACTTAAACTTACTTGTCAGGTATACCGAACTATAGACACACAGGGTTCTAACACAGCTTGAGTCAATAGGCTAGTGGGCCTACTTGCCTTACTATAGGAAAGGGTCCTAGATGGTGATGAGAAAGCTTCTGAGAAGGTCAGGTAGTAGCAATGTCAGAGGCATCCAGATAGACTAGATCTCCAGGCTTGTACTTTTCTTTGCCTTAGCTAAAGCAGCCTTGGCTTCCTCCTGAGCTGCCTTCATCTGCTTCATTCTCTGAAGGTTATCTATGAGGCTCAAATCCCATCCAAGGGTGTCAACCAGTATCTAGAAGGAAAGGAGACATCTGGGTGGCAGCATGTACATGGTTGTTGTATTAAAACTCTGCCTCTAGTAATAGGTCATCCTAGTCATCCTGTTGTTCATTGCAGAAGAGCTGGAGATACTGTTCTAGCTCTTGGTTGACATGCTTGGTCTGGCCATCAGACTGGAGGTGGTAAGCTGTGGAAGTGTGGAGTTTGACATGGAGGAGGCAATACAGTTCTCTAGTAAACTCTGCCACAAACTGAGGTCCACGGCTGTGGAAGTGTGGAGTTTGACATGGAGGAGGCAATACAGTTCTCTAGTAAACTCTGCCACAAACTGAGGTCCATGGTCTGAGATGTAGGCATCTGACAACCCATGGAGTTTCCAGACATGCTTCTGGTACAGATTAGTGGTGCCCATGGCAGAGCAAGTAGTGTGTGTTGAAATAAAATGAGCATGCTTGCCACAGAGATCCACTACCACCATGATCACATCATATTCATGAGAGTCTGGTAACTCAACAATGAAGTCTACCAAGGCCACACTGCAACACTCAGCTGGAATGGGCAAAGGATGAAGCTGTCTCATAGAAGGCTGACAATGAGGCTTAGTCCAAAGGCAAAGGTCACAGATGGAGGTGTAGGAGCCAATATACTGTGACATTTGAGGCCACCAGTAATTCTGGGAGACTAGCTCCAGTGTCTTCCATCTGCCAGGATGTCCTGCTGATGACGCCCAGAGTTTGGTCAGCAACAAATGTAACTAGAGTGTTACCGTACCAAGAGTGTGCGTTGGGCGCGCTTAAAGTGTGGTGGGGAGTCCCGGGCAGGTCCCAGAGAACGCGTCTGTGAAAAAGGGTAAAAGTCAGTAACGGGGTCGGCAAGTGTCAAGCGCTAAGGTAAAGCGCCTAAGGAAAATGCGGTAAGTGAACACGGCAAAGGTAAGCGGCAAGAGCACGATAAGCTTAGCGAAGTCTAAGCGTCGATAATGCCTGCCGTAGTTGCAAGGTGCGAGTATGTCGAGTGTTGGCGAGCGTCTGCAACTGCCAATGAGTTTGACGTTGCCGACCGTAGCGTAAATGAGCTCTTGAGCGTAAGGGGGACTGAAGTAAAGGGGGAAACTCTGGTCTATTCGTCTGATGTTTATGGACAAGTCGGTAAGTACTATATATACTACAAGGAGTTCACCGTCGCCAGTGACCAACCATCGCCAAAGTGCGGTAAACTAGAAAATTTCATAGGGGTAGCTCCAACGGTTTCAGATCCCTACCGTCCATTCAAGAGCCTTAGCGACGCCAGGCGACAGATCGTGAAGCTAAACCATCACTCCATCACCCTTCTGTCTGTCCAAAGTGCTTAGCGATGTCAGGCGCCAAATCGAGGTGCTAAGCGATGTCAGACGCCAAGGTCAAACGCCAAGCTGTCCGTCAGTTTTTGATAGATCATCAAGCTTCTCGCTAAGCGCTGTCGTCAGTGACTGATGCCATCTGTCAGTTGTCATTCTGTCTGCCGATCGGCGCTATCACTGATTGGATCTGCTTCTTGCCGTGCGCAGCCATCAGAAATGGCTTAAAATAGGTAGAACGCGTGCGCTAAGTTCGGAACGAGTGCGGCAAGGTTTCTGGAGCTGGTGCCGAGCCTGCCGTTGATGCGCCTAACCTGTATAGGGTCCTATCACTGCAACTTGAGAGTTGTGATGCTGCTCCACAATCTGCATCTGGAGGTCTGGCAGGTTGGGGACATAAATGTGTCCCCAGAAGGTGAGAAGACCATTCTTCAAAGACTACTCATCAGTGCAGACAGACTTCACTCCAGTTTTCTCTTGAGCATGCAAGGCCAGGGCAGCCTTGGCTACCAGATCTTCTTGAGCACCCTCCCGGTTACCTCATTGGATGTCTCAAAGGATGCTCACTTCTTCTTTTTGGCCAACCCTCACCCTCTAGAGCATGGATGGCAAATAGTTCTGGCTTCAGGAGTACAATATTGTCATTGTTGCTAGCTCCTGAACCATGGTCTGCTTGCCTAGAAAGTGCATCTGGCTTGCCCATGCTCTGTCCAGGTTTGTGATGTAGAGAAAAGTCAAAGTTGGCCAGATACAAGGACCATCAAGCCTGTCAGCAGTTAAGTTTCTTGGCTGTCCAAAAGTACTCTAAGTTCTTATAATCAGTCCACACCTCGACTTTATGCCTGGCACCCTTGAGAAAATGTCGCCACTCCTCAAATGACTGAATAATAGCTAGCATCTCCTTGTTATGGATCTTATAATTTTGCTCCATGGCATTGAGACTTTTGGAGTAAAAAGCCACAGGATGCCACTTACCATCCTCCCTTGACTGTTGAGAGAGAACAGCTTCAACATGGAAGGGAGAGTCATCATCTGGGAATAGGAGGACAGGCTTTGAAGTGACTGCCTGTTTGAGGGCATCAAAGGCTGTCTGCTGTGCTACATCCCAGTGCCAAGGAGTGTCACAGGCTTTGAAGTGACTGCCTGTTTGAGGGCATCAAAGGCTGTCTGCTGTGCTACATCCCAGTGCCAAGGAGTGTCCTTGTCAAGGTATACACACACAACACCTTCTGCTATGAGGTCTTAGAAAATGTTGTTCATCATGGTCTGAAAGGTGGCAGGGCTATTAGTGAGGCCAAAAAACATTACCAGAGGTTCAAAGAGTCCATGATTTGTTTGGAATGCTGCCTTCCACTCATCACCTTCTTTAATGCACACATTGTTGTAGCCCCAGCAGACATCCAACTTGGTGAATAGGCAGTGAAAGAAGGAAGAAATGAGAAGTCCCCTGACAGTACCACAAACATGGTGGTGAGGCTATGACCAGCCACAACTGCTTTGTCCACTAACATATATATATCAGTACATACTGACAGCACTCTCAGTTCCATTTATATGTTCTGAGGGTGCATTATAACAAGACTACATACAGCCATCCACAACTAACACACATGCCTAATGTATTGATCTAGATACATAAAATAAAGTTCCATTTATATGTTCCAAGGATTATTAGTTACAGCTTGTGTATTGCTGCTATGTGCCTGGATTCAAACATAACCATCTACATACAAATAGGGGTAACCAAGTATCCTCCTGCTTGTGTATTGCTGCTATGTGCCTGGATTCAAACATAACCATCTACATACAAATAGGGGTAACCAAGTATCCTCCTGTTGAGTACTTACTGTATAATGAGGACCACCCCTGTCAAAGGGTAAACGCGACTAGTGGGTCCTGGTCATTAACTTCGGGAACCTTATCACGTGTGTTCGGTGCACGCCACCTATAAAATAAAATTTTCATCACCGGACATACCTCAGTTCATTATCACCTTGACGCGCATGAACTGAGGTATGTCTATGAATTTACCTTACCTCATTTAGTAGAACTCATCTTCCTTATTATTCAGTATTGTCGTTTTCACTTAGGTAATGAATATATAAGTTCGTTATCGCCTTGACATGCGTGAACTAAGTATTGTTGTTTTCACTTAGCGTCAACTTCTGATAGGTTATGGGCCCCGTCGCCTGACCTTAAAGGAACGAAGATCAGACAAACTCAAAGGAGCAACGCCTCCCCTTTCCAACTGCGAAGAAATTAAGTCGAAATCATTCGATCACCTCGGGACACACAATGTCGGACGCCACAGCCTGCCCAACACTTATTGGGCCTGAGAACTTCCAAATCTGGAAAATGAGAATATCAGGAAAACTCCGGCAGGAGAAAGTATGGGAAACAGTCACGGCATCACCGCCCCCAGGCGCACTGGATACCCCAAGTGCATACTCCGAAAGCTGGGAAATTCAAGATTCAAAAGCTGCCGGTATTATCATTGCACACGTCTCCGATAGTTTGCTACTTGAAATCAGTGACTTACCATACGCAAAGGACATGTATGACAAGCTCGTAAAAATCCATGAAAACACAAATGTTGGCGTCAACGCTTTCTACACCTACATCAGCATGAATCAACTCAAGTGGGACGGTTTCCCCGCAACACTCAACAATTACATTTCCACAATCCTTGCTGCCGATGCAAAACTGACCGCGATGAAGAGAAAAGTTGACTGTGAATTCCTTGCCTTTACGTTGCTTGACTCCCTCCCTGAAGAGGGCATATGGGAATCTTTCCGAGCTAGCGTCCTAAACTCCATGGCCTCAGGGACCTCCCTATCCTTCACAGAAGTTGCAAATCGGCTTAGATTCGCTGTAACTGCACAACAAGGATCTTCAGCACCCAATGCCGCCCTAAAGGCCGATGCGAACACAAAGCAAAGGTCTAAGACAAAATTGGACCTATGGTGCGACTTCCACAAGTCCACCAGCCACAACACGGCTGATTGCTGGACCCTGAAGAAGCAGAAGGATGGAAAGCAGAAGGACGGAAAGAAAAAGAAGGGGAAGAAAAGGGCAAAAGCAAAAGCAAATCGCGCCAGTCATGACTCCAGCTCCGATCACGACAGCTCAGATGAGATGGACAGTGATGAGGGTGGTGGGACAGTGGGATATTCAAATACAGAATCTGCTCATGTTTCTAAGGCACTAATGTCACGCATTTTGGCTTACGTCAGGGGTGATTCAAAAAATTCTACTCACCTGAATATGATAGCGGATTCTGGTGCCTCTGCTCACATGACACCCCACTGAGAGTGGTTCAAATGCGGCACATTCAAGAACCTTGACCCGCCTCGCAAAATACATTTCGGGGATAACTCTCACGTCGAAGCCACAGGAACGGGCACAATGATGCTTGAATGCAAAGTCGACGGCCTCACCAAAATCACCGAACTCGAAAATGTTCTTTATGTTCCCTCGTTCCAGCTCACACTGGTGTCTATACGTCGCTTAGACAAATCCGGATACCACACCGTATTCAAGGATGGGCTGTGCAAAGTCAAAGATCCTAAGCAAAAAGAGACAGTCCTTGTCAGGTCTCATAAGGGTGACCTGTATTACTTGGAAGCATCACCCACGCTACATGCTCTAGCATCAATCGATATAAACACGCTCCACCGGCGCTTAGGCCACACCTCACCGGACCGATTAGTGCAAATGGTAAACGACGGGTGCATCGAAGGCATCAACAAAACAACAGGAAAGGCAAAATTTTGTGAGCCTTGCGTACTCACCAAATCAAAAAAGGTCCCCTTCAAACATAAAGGACAAAAGGCGATGCACCCATTCCAGATAGTGCACTCCGATGTCGGTGGGCCAATAACGCCTGCTGACCGCCATGGAAATCAATACTGGATTTCGTTCATCGATGGGTATGGAAAGGTTCCCTGGGTCTACTTCATGAAGCAAAAGAGCGAAGCACTGGACCGCTTCCGCCAATTCAAGAGCGACATTCGAGCGCACCTAAATGCCAAAATTGGGGAGCTGCAGCTGTCCAAAAACTTCATAAAGCTGTTCCAATCTGACAACGGAGGGGAGTATATTGGGAGGTCATTCCAAGAAGAACTCAGAAAAACAGGCACAATGCACCTCACAACTGCGCCCGACACTCCTGAACAAAACGGATTAGCTGAACGTATGAATCAAACATTGGTCAACACTGCAACTGCCATGCTAATTGAGTCTGGATTATCCAAGAGTTTCTGGTCTGACGCTATGCTCACCGCTGCCACCGTGATCAGTCGAACACCTGCTTCTGGACTGGGAGGTAAAGTCCCATACATGGTCATATTCAACAGGAAGGCCGACGTTTCATGGTTTCGACCTTTCGGGTCCATAGGCTACGCACTTATACCAAAGGACAAACGTGAAGGAAAATTTGCACCAAAGGCCAGGAAAGCAGTGCTCATAGGCTACACGACTGGAAAGAAGGCATATAAGCTTTTGGACGTCAAGACTAAGAGGGAGTTCCACAGCCGCCATGTCAGATTCAATGAAGACGGTGTACTGACCTCAGAAGACGCTCAAGCCAGTGGGAGCATGAAGTGCAAGTGGGAGCCGAATTTCCTCAAACCTCAGCAAAGGGAGAAAGCAAGGGAAAGTTGGAGTGGCGAAGAATCCTCAGATGATGAATCAGGAGATCAAACAACAGAGAGGCCGGCAAGACCACTCACGCCAGAGACACCCCAGCCTGGGAGCCAGTACCACACCCCTGACTCATCACCCATGCTGTCACCAAGCTCGAAGAAAGGAGAGCTCCCTGCAGACGTTGCACCATGAGAACAAACCAAAAAAACACCACCGTTGATGACCATCAAAGCACCTGCCGCAGAAAAGCGACCCAAGGGAGCTCAAAAAGCTATCAACAAATACGCCAACTACCACCGAGCAGTGCAACTCGAGGAGGAAAGAAAAGAGGCGAACCGTGCCACAAAGCGTGCAAAATTGTCTAAGCAATTGGGAGGCAAAGACAAAAACAAGACCCACCGCACACTCCTGGATATACAAGTGCGAGCGGATGACCCAGAAATGAGTGATCTGACTGACACACCGGAATCCGAAGACGACGAAGATGTCTACTTTGCTGGAATATTGCAGAGCGGCCCATCCTCACACCCATTACCGAGAAACGCAAAGGAAGCATTCGAGGGACCTGAAAGCACACACTGGGCACCCGCATTGCAGGAAGAACTGCAAAACCTCATTGACAACAATGTCTTTGAAGTGGTGCCAACGTCAAAAGGAGTAAGACCAATTACTTCAAAGCTGGTTTACCGGATAAAGTTCGATGCAAATGGTAACATCGAGCGATACAAAATCCGCATAGTGGCCCATGGCTTCACACAGGTAGAGGGTGTGGACTACAAGGAGGTCTGGGTGCCTGTCGCAAATCTCGAGTCGATACGCATCATACTTGCTCTGGCGGCCAAATATAACCTTGAGTTAGACCAAATGGACGTTGCTACAGCTTACCTGAATGGGGAACTCCAAGAAGAACTCTACATGTCCCCTCCAGAAGGTGTAAAAATACTCACAGGGTACTGCTGGCGCCTAAAGAGGTCTCTGTACAGTCTGAAACAAGCGGGTCGAACATGGAATCTCACGCTTGACAAGAAGCTTTGTGGACTCGGCTTCTCACGCTTGAATGCTGAGACATGCTTGTACGTCTATCGAAAAGGAGGCAGGTTGTGTTTTCTAGTGGTCTACATTGACGACTTCATATTAGCAGCAAACTCACGCCCTTTCATGGACAACATCAAACAGCAGCTGTCAAACACGTTTAAAATGCACGATCTCGGAGCTGCCACTTATATCCTAGGCATCCAAATCAAACAAAACCAAAGAGAGTGCACCATCAGCCTGTCCCAAGAACAGTATATCAAGACAATTGTTGAGAGGTGCGGAATGTCAGATTCAAAGCCAACCTGGACTCCAATGGCCGCTGGATTAAGACTCACCGCCCCAAAGACCCTGAAAGTGACGCCACAATCATTGAGATGGAAATAGGAGGGAAATGGATCAGCTACTCAAGCGTGGTGGGTTCCCTCATGTACGCTATGATGGGAACAAGACCAGACATTGCCTACTCAGTGGGAGTGCTCGGCTGCTTTAGTGCAAGTCCAAAACGTCAACACTGGACTGCAGCAAAACGCGTACTGAGGTACCTCAACACAACGAGCGGTATGGAGTTGAGGTTTGACAGAAACAACATAAGCATGGACATGTCTTTTCACAGCTACTCAGACGCAGACTGGTCCGGTGACCCCGACACTTCAAAATCAACGTCTGGCTACGTATTCATTTCGGTGCGCGGCGCCATTGGCTGGGCAAGTAAGAAACAAACCATGGTAGCGCTGTCCTCCACAGAATCAGAGTATATAGGACTATGCTATGCCGGACAACATTTGGCATGGCTTAGGACATTTTTCGATGACATCGGGCACCCACAAGGAGAACTATCGAACTTGATGTGCGACAACCAAGCCGCGATAATCCTTACCAAGGAAGCCCAATACCGATCCCACACAAAACACATACAAAGGAAATACCATTACTTACGGGACGACTTGGTGGCAAAAGGAGAAGCGATTGTCTGTTTCGTACCCACCGAGGACATGGTCGCGGACATATTCACAAAGGCTCTATCACGCGAGAAGCACTGGAAGTTTACAAAGGCAATGGGCCTGCGCCTCCACACGAGTGGGAGTGTCAAAGGGTAAACGCAACTAGTGGGTCCTGGTCATTAACTTCAGGAACCTTATCACGTGTGTTCGGTGCACGCCACCTATAAAATAAAATTTTCATCACTGGACATACCTCAGTTCGTTATCGCCTTGACGCGCGTGAACTGAGGTATGTCTACGAATTTACCTTACCTCATTTAGTAGAACTCATCTTCCTTATTATTCAGTATTGTCGTTTTCACTTAGGTAATGAATATATAAGTTCGTTATCGCCTTGACGCGCGTGAACTGAGTATTGTCGTTTTCACTTAGCGTCAACTTCTGATAACCCCAGCGCACATGACCTTACTATAAATTTTCACCCCTAGTGTTGTTGTCTTCATTCTGAAGTTCAACGACACTAGCACACTTGGTGTCTGTCTGTAGCCACTGCGTATAACTTGCTGCCACACCTCTTAAATTTCTCCTAAATTCAAGGAAGACAAGACAGAATATGTAAGTAAGATAAAGGTGAATCCTCATTTAATCTAGTAATTTTGTAAGTTACTGTTACCTAAAGTGAGAGTGGGTGGGCAT
>JAMWFC010000070.1:600000-808950 GCA_027475525.1 Macrolepiota albuminosa
GTGACGCGTCGTGGAGAAAGGTCAATGGACATTCGGAATCACAGCATTCATAGGAAGCGGAATGCGGGACATTATTACTCATGTATAAACTGAGAAGACAGAATTTGACGAACAGTTGCTGGAGTGCCTGGCAAGGTCAAAATTCAACCTCTAAGTAGTTCGGCTCTTGTGCATGATGAATTTGACGAACAGTTGCTGGAGTGCCTGGCAAGGTCAAAATTCAACCTCTAAGTAGTTCGGCTCTTGTGCATGATGGGAGTCAACATGGACAAGCAAGGAGGCCAAATTCGGAAGCCTCACGACACGACGTGACTTACACTGCTTTCGACACATCTTCCGACCTCCTTGTCACTCAAGTGGGTTAGCTTCCAATTATACCCATGTCGGCAGCGCCACATCTAGTGTATCTTTTGTGATCGAAAGCATCATGCTCCTATTTGGACTAGTCGCCACCTCCTATAATTACTTCGTATGAGGGAGGCGCCACAATCACCACGATTACGATCTCTGTACTCTAAACAACTACCTTCTGTGATATTCAAATGGCTCATATCCTCTGTTTTACTGATGGTAGTGCACCCCAAAGCCTACATCGTCCCCGCCGTAATATTATGGATTCGAATGAAGGACCTTATAAATAAGCTCCATTCCTTTGAATCAATGAAATAAAACGATCTCATGCTCTTTCGTTTTGAAGCTCTTCTGCCCCTGGAAGACTGGCGGAACTCCATCAGGCCTACAAAGATTAAAACCTTAACGCCACACTCAGACATTGGGCAAAAGCGAGTACAAAGCCCCCAACCCACAAAATACCGAAAGAACTCCTATGTCTACGTCTTGGGCCCCTTTATGGAAACACATAAATTCGCCTCGTTGGGTAGCGAAAATCCTCAACTCGTACCAGCAGTGCAAACATGCATCATCACCTACACTTATCAGTCAATCTAAACAACGCCATGGACAGGCTGAAATTGCCTTATTTCAAACGGAGGGCGGCTGCAAAAAGGCAGATTAAAGAAGCCGAGGAGAAGGAAGAGTTGGCAGCTTTCAAGAAGAGTCTTCAGGAGGCGCAAAGCTTGATTTATCGCAACAGTCCTGCCATTACCTACCACGGTAGAACCATCATTAATCCAGTAAGCTCACATTTGACTTGTTGATGGGAAGTTTGGCTGATCATATGTACCCTTCAGAAATTCAGGGGTCCAAATCCATGCGTAGGGCCAGGAGTAATTCATGATGAATACCTATTCAATGAAGCTGTTCACAATAAGACGTGGGATCCCACTCCGCTCGGTGAAAGGCCGGATGATTATTGGGATTGAGGGTCGATACTAGCACGTTGTTCACTACTGGGAAGGAGAGGGAAAGAGATATACCCTACATATAGTCCGATTTCAGACGATTGAGAAAACAGCTTGTCTCTAATGAGCTCCAATCACATTAACCATATCATAGCCTCCGTGTTATTTTTAAAAATGTTACCATCTACCATCTACCTCTTTTCCCGAGAACTTTTTCAAAGCCCTGAGCGTAAACATGTATTAATGGGGTTGATGCGCACGGTAGCAGTGTTAGAACTGGGAATTAATTCACTGTGCAGGTCAGACCGTCGTCTGTACCTAGATAAGATTCACACCGTAAGCTTATATCCTCAGTGAGTGTAAACACGACTATATTTCTGTACCTAGATAAGATTACACCGTAAGCTTATATCTAGATATGATCGTAAGTATAAGTCCCAGTATGTTGGTGTTAGATAACGTACCCTCAGTGAGTGTAAACACGACTGAGGGTACTGGTACGGATGTGGTAGATATATATATGTTCGGTTTGTGGACAAATCATCAGTGGCCATTGTGTGTTCATTGACGGTGGCTCGGGGTATCAACTTTACCATATCACATCGTCACATTATGACGTCTGATATATTCCAACACTCCTCCTTACCACGAGCCGACTGTCTATTTCTCCTCCTTGCGTATGAGTCGTGGCAATCAGGAGACTCCAAGCATTTGTCGTAGTTGAGTGAATAGAGGTTTGGGTAGCGCCTTTGTGAACATGTCAGCGACGTTGTCTCTGGTGTGAATGTATTTGACGACAATGTCACCCATTTGTGCGTGCTTGCGAATGAAATGATACTTTATATCAAAATGTTTCACTCGGGTGTGGGCTGTTGGGTCTTTGGAGAGTGAAATTGCTGCTTTGTTATCGCAGAAGATGGAGGTCAGTTTCCGTGTGAAGTCCCAGCCGAGTTCTTTTGTGAGCATTCACAGCCAGATACATTCTTGAGTTGATTTGTAGGCGGCCATGTATTCCGCCTCACAGGAAGAGGTGGCAACTGTCTTTTGCTTGCGCACTGACCAAGAGATCGCCCCTGTATCTGGTGACCATGTGTACTCACTCGTACTGCATCTGGTGTCTAGACAGCTGGCCCAGTCCACATCCGTGAAGCCTCTGAGCACAATGGATGGTTCTCCGAGTCTCAGTTTCATATCCCTTGTCCCCTTTAGGTACCGGAGTAATCGTATACCGACGTTCCAGTGGGATCTGTTGTAATTATCTAGGAATTGGGAGAGCTGCTGGACCGCAAAGGCTATGTCTGGGCATGTAGCAATGGCAATGTAAAGAAGGCATCTGACTAGAGATCATAAGAGAGTCTGTTGATATTATCCTTCTCCTCCTGAGTTTAGAGGTTGCAGTTAGGTTGTCCAAGTTTTGATCCAGGGTCCATTGGTGAGGATAGTATAGTGGGTGCAACTCTCATTGCCCAAACTATTGCACAACTCAATCAATAAAAGCGGTTTGGGAGAGTGCTACAGTGTAGTTTGCCCTGTCTCATTTGACCAAGATGCCAACCAAGTATTGTGGAGTGCCAAGGTCTGAGATTGTCTATGCTTTGTGCATTTAGGCTTTCATGCAGTTGTTCTTGTCTCTTGAGCTAGCAATGGACAGGAAAATGTTGACGTGCACAGCAGCGATGATTGTGACAGTGGGTGACTTTCTGTGATATATGCATGACTTACTAAATAGACGAGTGAACCCCATGAAACCATGTGGTCATTTAGAGTCTGGTTCCAGATTCTTCCAGCTTGTTTCATTCCATACAACCATGACAAGCTACAATTTGTCGAATTTTGCAGTTCACTGGGGGCAAAGCCCCCAAACCCCCCTCCCTCAACTAAGCCTCCATCCTAACTGAATGAAGTGAGGTTAAGGCCTCAGTTTTTCACAACTCAGTGCTTAATCCCAGCCTATAACCAGCCAACCTAGAGCCAGAGCTCTAGGTTAAAATTACTTTTACCCTAGTCTGTAGAGTACTAAACTGCCAGTACAATACTACAGACTTAATGTACCTATTGTATTGTCATACTAAATATTAGTTATTTACTTGTACATAATATTGTACTAATTGAAATATATATAGAAAGTAGTGTGATCATAAACTGCAATGGATCACAGTGTCTATGTAGTATGCACATGCACGCACACATATACAGTCAATCCAGGACTAATAGCTGAAAATGTTAAAGAAATGGTTGGAAAACTATCCTTAAATCCAGTTACTCTTGTCCAAAAACCAGTCATTGTAGTCAAATTCTTTTACAAGCCAATTTGACTTGAAATTGTGAAGAAACTTAAGATCAATTTGAATTTGTTGATCATTTCACAATAGTCAAAATCCAAGGCTCTGTGCTGTGTCACTCCATCAATGATATCTCCATCACATAATAAATTGATAAAAGGAAATTCAAGCATTATTCATTTCATTTATATGACTAGTGTATAGCTTTAAAGATGAAGCTTCTCTGAAACAAATAATTTAATGTTTCACCTTAGCTAGATGCTTAGCAATAGATCTATGTAGCATGGGCTATGCAGCAAACTTATTTGATTTAAGACTATATAGTATAACTGATGAATTCCTACTTACTTGTTCAACATCACTCTTTTGCATTATCTAGCCAGACATTGTCAATTTTCTCCAACAGATCCAGAAGCGGCCCCACGTTAATTTTTGTTGACAGCAATGTTGTCATTGTTTGTTGATTGAGACGCGACAGGTCATGTGATGCGACGCGAGCGTGTTAGTATAAATAAGCGAGAAGGCAAAGGTTATCAAACCCCCCTTTCCAACCCTCATTTGTTACCCCTTTTTGCGAGACTTTACATTTTCCATCTCTCCAGTGTTTTGGCTTCAACAGTGCTCATCAAGGACTTCCTCAAGTATCACTAGTCTCTAATGTCTGCCAGGAAAGCTTCAAACTCCAAAATTACTGCCAAGAAGGGTGCCGCCGCAAAGGCTAGTTCGACACATCCCTCATGGGTAGATATGATCAAGGTTTGTATATCTTCCTATCGCGTTTTTATTATCTGTCGGAAGCTTTTTGAGCACCCTTGGTGTTGAGTGCACTGTATCTCACTTGTTGTCGATTTTAGGGCATAGGGTGATTTTGTCTGACATCATTCTTCATGATCCAGTCATCACAATGATTTAGGGCTAATCTTTCGTCTGCAGGAATGTATTGTTCAGAATCCAGAAGACGCTCGTTCCGGAGTTTCCAGACAACAGATAAAGAAGTGATGACTTTCTCCCTATGTTGCCACAGCAAGCTGAACCCGCAATAGATTCGTTGAGGATAAATATAAGCTTGAAATCGGCCCTGCTCAAACTTCTCAGCTCTCCAAAACTCTAGCAACGTGGAGTGAGAAGGGTGTTTTTGTACTCCCTAAAGGCAAATATCGCATCAGGTTTGGGGTCGTTGTACGAGTTGACAAATTTCTCAGGACCTTCTGGACGTGTCAAGCTAGCTCCAAAGTCGAGGACAGCTGACTCGTCAACCTTGAAAGAAGTAAGATATCTGTTACTTTCTCAATAGACTCACCAATCAGGTTTGGAAGAATAAACCAGCAACCAAGTCCAAGGTTCCCATCAAAGCTAAAACAGTTGAAAAGCCATCCGCAACCAAAGCCGCCCCAACTAAATCCGCTGCCAAGTCCGCTGTTAAATCTGCACCGAAGACTTATTCAATGAAGGGAAAGTCTTCGGCAGCGAGGAAGGCGGCTACTCCTGTGGCGAAAGCTACGAGCGCTAAAAAGCCTGTGGCGAAAACAACGAAACCTGCTACCACCGCAAAGAAGGCGGCTCCTGTAAAGAAAGTTCTCGCGGGCAAAATGAAAAGAACTTCCACTGCCAAAAAGACGGTAGCACCGACCAAACGCAGTCCGGCGAAGAAGGTAACGCAATTCTTAATACGCAAGTGCACTCGTACTTAGAATTTCAGATGGTGACAGGGACGACAGCCACGACGAAAGCTAAGACTGCAACCAAGAAGACACCAATGAAGAAAGCTGCTGCCTCCAGGACTGCTAAGCCCACCAAGTCTGCAAAAGTTGCAGCCAAACCGGCCGTGAAAGCGAAGGCCAAAGCCACCCCGAAGAAGAAGGTATGAGAAAGTCGCCACCTTTCTTCAAACGTAAATTGATTTCCTTAGTAATTTGACAAGGGTGTTATCCATTAACCACATCCATTTTTCCATCTCTGTCGATATTGTAGGACATGGAATTTCTAGCTTTTGCTCTATGTCTCTGTATATCATCGTTTCCTCTTCCTGATTCTTGCCTTCGCCTCCTGTCCATACATAATTTTATTTGTATAACTTAATTTATTGTTCGACTCTGCACTGATCATATATAAGCATTGATCAACGTTTAACGTTCAACAGTCGCTTTTGCAACATATTATATGCTTGAGGTCATGATACGATGTCTCAGGTTAAGATGAAGCTTGTTGTGACATACTTAACGAGCCAGACAAGTTGTGCTTGAAACACGGGAACTGGAGCCACCCCGGTAGTGGGACACGAAGTCTGGTGTCGCGTTCTGGTCGCGTGACTACAAACCCAAAGCACGTGGCATGCCTTAGTCTGTGGTTAGGAGTACTCGCCTTGTGAGGCTGGTCCACAATCACAATCGTACCGCTACATGGACTCTTACCAGCGGTCTCCACGCCATTCGTATCCCACTTTTATATCCATCCAAGACACTCTTAGGCTTCAGGTCCAGTGGGTCTGGCGAGGATTGTATGACGCATTTCGATGGAATATTGTAGTATCTACCATAATCGGGTAAGTTTGCGTTTATGAAAGACTCAAGATTTTTGACTATATATAAGCATAGAGACGCTGAAATCCGTGCCAATGTTTCTAAGTCGTTCCTTCTGAACTCGTTATCCCTCATTTCGATATACACCTTCGACTATTTCATTCATCCATTAGTTCAAGACCAAGAAAGGTGGCTTCACAGGAACATTGGTCGGTTCTATCAAGTTCTGTGGTTGCTACCCATCATTGGTGCTTCATTTTATCTAAACGTGAGTTTGTCCAACCAGGCAAGTGCTCGTACAATGAAACAACACTCATTTTGTAGAGTTCGTGGTGCTCGACTATTGCGAGGCGCACTTACAGTCTGCGTTACGGTGCCCGTGCTGTGGTACAACCACCTGCAACGTACACTGGCATGCTGAAAGCTATTGCTACCTCAGCATATCAGGGAGTCATGATTCTCAATTCTATTATCGTGTCTTTTGCTTTACATCGCATTCCCTATATTGGTCGAGTGGCTGGACTTGTCTTTGTGTGCTGGGTTGACGCGTGTGTAGCTTCTTTTGAGGATCATCCTTGTTGACATTGATCTTGTAATACAGGTATTACTGTTTTGAGTGAGTTTTCATACAACGATGTAAGTACATACTTTCCTGATACCGATTAGATTCGTTTGGATCACTCGTGGCTTATCTTTGGCACGCCGAATACGACATCTTGAAGAAAGATGGGCCTATCACTTTGCTTTCGGTACGTTCCTGCGCGTCCCCTAGAACCTGGTCGATTTGAAAGTCCATTAGGTCTCCCTTCTGCCCTCCTTTGTACTTGTGGTAAAGGACTTGCCAATGCTGCCATATTTGCCCTCGTATTTCCTGTGGTATGTCATTCGTGTACCAGTGTACATATTTTAACATTGCTTCCCTTAGTATATTATATTAGCAACAGTCGCTCGCCCCGTCCCGGCTGACCCATATAACCCGCTTTCGTTATCTGACAATTCGGAAGCCTTTCGACATACTTCGCCTTTCATTCCTACTCGTTTGCCTATTTTTGCTCTGGTAATGTGGCTGAATGACTTAATCGTACGGATTCTAAGCGTGGGACCTCACAAACATTCAAGACACACTCGAAGCGTCAGTGATACAACAGACTTCATTGAGGAGGGCAAACAGATCGGGTTGAAAGAAATATCTCGAGCAAAAGCGAGACACAATCGAGATCATGTGAATAAGGTGGATTGATTAAGGACGTTTTTCTAAAGACGTTTATAGAATAATGATATAACACCAATGAAGACGAGTCCCTATATCAACCGAACCCTGCCCATTCAATTGTGAGATACGAAACTTTTTTCTTTTCGTCATCCCAGCCACACAATAAATGAGCTTTTTTTGTTGCTGTCCCCAATCTTCCGTGAGCCACAACTTCCATGGGTCGTAGATCAAATCCCGGGGATTCCAACACCGTGGCAGCAAAATGTGAATGGTACCGCAAAGGATCCCCTGGTGTATAAAGTCATTAAAGTGTAGACCCAACAAACTTCAAAGACAAACCAGGGTAGACGAGATAATCCCCTCCAAACTTGATTCCACCACCCATGAAGTAGCCTTGTTCCCACAAATCCCTGAATACACCACACCTAGCGCGTTCTTGAAGTGTAGACGGGTATTCCCATATTCCTGCCTCTTTCGCGGCAGCAATAGTGGGATAGGCACACGAAGGATCAGCGTCGTACCATTCGAAGGTGGTGGATGAAGTAGGGATCACAACGGTGTATCCAGCGGATGATACAATTCCGGATTTTGAAGTTTCCTCGACTGGCTGTCCGGGTGCGGACACCGCAGGAGACTCGGGTTGCAACATCATACTGAAGCTTTCAGGTTCACCAGATTCTGAGGCGAGCCTCGCTTTCGCTGCCCGCTTCTCCTCGCGAGCCTTTCTTTTTTGTAAAGCTTCAGCGGTCAGAGCGTGGCTCTTCGCATTATCTTTCGCTTCCTTGATTTCAAGCATTGCCATTTGGCGTTGAATGTCTGCTTGTTGTTCTGCATCCCAGTTTTGAAGATGTTGGATGGTGGGTTGAGAGTGTGCAGTGGGGTCATCAATAAGTACAGCAAGCTCTAGATACAGTTCCAGAAAAGTTGTGAGTCAGGTTAAGTAACTTCATTGCGACGTACCGTTTTCCACGAGCAGGTTGACTTCTTCTGGCATCAGCAGCAGAGGCACTCCCAGAAAGACATTTTGTTGTGATAGATGAGGAAGCGTTCCCGATAGGACACCACAGATACGATGCTTTGAACGGACTAGTGCAATGTCTATCCTTAAGCAACGTCGTCAGGATTTTTCATGAGGTGAAGAGTAGACCCGCACCATCAACATCCCATATGAAAGCCTTCTTATTCGATACGCGGAGTGGTATCCGGCGCACGTCTGCAGTCATGACTTGCAGACGGACGATCGATGGAAAACAGGTCGAAGAGTTTGGGTACCAAACAGAGTCGACTAGGGACGCCTGCTTGGAGCTTTCGTTGTCCTGTAATCAGCGGCAGTTGAATCCCTTGCCCTCAACGGATACTGATGGTTGTAGCTGCTGCTACAAACGCTTTGCTCCTGATTCTGTCTGATTCTAACCTTGTTTGTTCCTCGAGAAGACGATGATTGCCATACGATACAAGTGATACACAACATTTCTAAACGAAAGATCATAATGCATGCACAAACGACGAGACATGACCCTAAGTCGCTGCAGCATTCTTCGAACAGACAATTGGCATCGTCGGAATGCTCAAGATTGCAAGTCGGCCCGCTACCCATGATGAGATCAAGGTCCGACGAAAGCACTTACAAGAATTCCTCCCATACTACGAGTCTGCAGTTGCAACATTCGAGATATATCGCAATGTCTGCTACTGTTCAGGATGTAATAGTGCTTTTTGGCGATTCCATCACGCAGGGTGCCTGGCCTCCAGGTCTCCTGGGCTATGGAGAGCAGCTTACTCGTTAGTAGTCCTGTATGTCTTTTCCGTAATTCTACTTGCTTATGGACTCGGCATGGATCAGATGTGTACGCGAGAAAGCTCGACGTCCTAAATCGCGGCTTATCGGGATATAATACGGACTGGGCTTCGCCAGTATTTCGAAGAGTAAGCTTGAGCATAATTCAGCCTGGGAAGAAGCTTTGAACAAGTTCATCTTGACTAGATTCTTGCAACCAGGGATGCTAGGGAATATGTACCGAAGATCCGTCTGTTGGTAATCTGGTTTGGAGCCAACGACTCTTGCATCAAGCCCAGTCCCCAGCACGTCCCACTGGAAAAGTTTTCTGCCAACCTCAAGGAGTGGCTTGACATCGTCCACTCTCCAAGCTCCGAGTTCTACTCTCCAGAGACACGCATCATTCTGATAACTCCACCTCCGGTAAACACTTATCAGCGACGTGTCAATCTCGAGTCGAGAGATCCTGTCCGTTTACTGGATCGCGATTTCGAGACGACGAGGAGATACGCTGAAGCAGTCAAAGATGTCGCACGGGAAAAGAAGGTACCAGTGACGGATATTTGGACAGCTCTATGGGAAGCTGCTGGCAAAGATGAACAGTCGCTGAGTCGGTTCTTGTATGATGGCCTCCACTTGAACGCGGAAGGATATAAAGTCCGTACACGTTGTTGACCATCCTCCCTCCATTCATTGTATTGAGCTACCTTTTTTTATCTTAGGTCCTATATGATTCGCTAATTTCGACCATTAAAGAAAACTATCCAGAGGTACATTTCGACAATCTGCCTGAGGCTTTTCCTCCATGGTTGGTACACGCCGAGCAGGCTTCACAGAATTGATTGATGTATCACGTAGTTACTTGAAGGGACCCGAATATTGTCAACTGCTCAGTTGAATCAAGTAAATGGATAGGCACAAGGAATGCAGGCCTTTCACTAATCGTCCATACTATCCATGGAAATTGCATGCTAAGTTACCCGAAAACAATAAACCATGTGGAAAAGGAGAAACGTCATAGCCAGTTTGGGAACAAAGAAATTAGAAATGGAAGACTTGATCTCATCTACCAGGTACACCCACGACGCGGTCACGTGTCAAGTTGAACATTGGCCAAATAAAACAGAGACTCGAGGGGTCACAGAGACGTTGGGTTTGCACGATCGCTCGTCTTCGTTGTGGGCAACGGCCACAAAGACACGCCCCGCCGCCTCGTTAGCTACCAAGGGACATATCTTTTTCTTTTTTTCTTTACGAGGTTTGAGAGATTCTCTGTCGAGGAAATGGGTGCTGACGGAATTGGACCTACTACAAGTGTCCACAACTGGTTTGCTTTCAAGTATCCGTTCAAGACGTGAGAAGGTTCTTGTGGCCATACCGTCACCTGTTCACTTTTTGGCTGCTCTTGTCCTCCTGGCGCGGCCTCCTCCGTCAATACACTCGTTATTACACAAGTGAGTCTGTCATTTCCAAACGTCTCTCGGCTATTTGCTTGGTAAAGTTTTAACCGTTCATCCATGGAACGAACATTCCCGATGGCCCCTCTTGGAGGACAATGCAAGCAATCTCTTCCTGATCTCGATCTCTCTTCTCGCCGTTCATTCCTGGCCATGCACTAATTACCATTGTCTTGTAGCCAGTGTGTTCATATATAACGGTCGGTTACGTACACTCCTGACCTCACGAGACGTTGGTTCGTCTTTGATCTCAGCTTGCTTACTCTTTCTAACCGTGTTCTTTTCTTTGCCATTCTGTACCGTCTGTATGACCACCTGTGCTGCACAATCAAACCGCGCCATCATTGTACCACACGCCGACCGTGCCACTAACAACGTCCTGTAAAACCGCCTTAACACTATACGGCCACGCGATACCAATGCCCCCTATAACGACATCATACATGAACCGTCTCATGGAATCAAGACAGCCCTACAGGAAACACAAGATTAGCCTCAGTCCCAGATTCGCGTACGAAATGTCTTTTTTAACGCGCAAATCGTCGTCCAATTTCCTTGTGCCGCCTTCTGCACCTTTCCACAAACGTAGCGAGCGCTCGGCGCGGCAGCAAGATATAGATGACTTCTTGTCTTCAGACCTTGAGGTTTCTTTCGCGTCTACTGTCTCCATACACTCTCCGCCACGCAGACATACTTCTTTAGCCCCTGAGGAGGATTATGCAGAAGCCATGGATATCTCTCCTGCACCACTGCCTAAGACGTCGCTGAAGGCGAAAACTCGACCACGCGCGTTTACCAGTGGCGCAAGACTCTTCGGGAACGATTTGAGTAACGGAAATCAAGGACTTATGCCTAGTCCCTCGATAGATCCTTCACCTTCCGTCAAGTCATCGGCTTTGAGAAAGACACAACGTCCTGTTTTGCCAACTGAATGGCTTATGGTTGCGCCCAAAACTGTAGTAAGTAGAGCGTTCTCTCAACCAGGCAACGCGTGATTGACAACTTGTCAGCCTCCCGCAGCGCCCGCTGTAGTGGATGATGCAATGGATGTGGATACTTCATACGTGGCTGACCAGCCCGCCGCCACAGTATATTCTTTCGTTCCCACTCCTGCCTCTGCCTTGCCAACTGCCACCTGTTTTGACAATCTCTTCTTCGATACCATGTCACCCCGTCGATCACTTGGTGATGGGCTTTCTGATCCTGAACCTAAGTCGCCTGAACTTGTCCGGAATTTCGAAATTGATGATTCGTCTTCACCCATGCAACCTTCTCCTTCACAGTCGAAGCTCGAAAGGCTTGGAAGCAAAGCTCTCTTCAGCCGTTTAAACAAGCCAACTCTAGAGGGGCTGGGTGTACCATCTTCGTTCCTTAAACGTCCTCGTCGTCCTGCCCTTTCTACTATGGTGCCTCCTTCCAATGCACAATCTATTTGCACCGCGTACCCTGTTCTTGAGTCTGCCAAAGATGCACAGGACGCTTCCAGCCCTAAAGGAGCCCTCCCTGTGCGCCGCGCCTTCTCTGCATTGATTCCTCAATCAAGCTTCCTTGATGGTATGTCTGATGAATCGTCCTTCGACGGCCCAGATATGTCGTCACCGGCGCAAGCTTACTCCAAACGCCAACAAGTAAAGACGATTAGGCGGTGTGATGGCACGGACGATTTTAGGTCGGTCACCGGAGTTACTGCATTGAAGATAAACGAAAGCCCCTCAGCACGGTTCATGGCGGCTGGAATGCCGAGTTTTGGTGACAATGAAGCTCATGGGAAGATTTTGCCTTGTCATCGCGTGCGCGAAGACGGTCTCATGAGGATCAACTGCAAAACAGTATGTGTCGTAAAGGTTTCTTTGATTAGCTTTGTTTTTGATTTGATTTTCTACAGTTGGACGACTTGTTAGATGGCAAGTATAACTCGCAAATCGTTGACTATCACATCATCGATTGCAGATTTGATTACGAATACGTTGGTGGTCATATTCCCGGTGCTGTCAACATCAACACCACAGCAACAGTGGAAGAACTCCTCCTCGGCCCCAGCTTGACTAAACCTCAGCCATCAGTAAGTGGGGACGCGATTCGGAAGACGGTTTTAGTTTTCCATTGCGAATTTAGCGCCAAAAGAGCTCCTACCTTGTGCGTAATCCTCGTTCTGATTCATACTACATGCTATATGATCGACGTTTTTTTCAATAGTGCAAAACATTTGCGTGCTCGGGATCGTGCGATGAACAATCATTTATATCCCAAGATTCATTTTCCCGAAGTCTACATTCTTGAAGGTGGCTATTGTCAATATTATAAAACGTCTCCCCACCGCTGTGATCCACAAGGCTATGTGACGATGGACGATCCTACTCATACAGCATCCCGCCAAGATAACTTGGACCAGTTCCGCAAGGCCCGCTTTGGACGCCACAAGTCTTATGCTTATGGTGATGGACCTGGAAGGACATCTCTGACCTCTCAGCAACAGAAGAGGAATACTGCGCCCAGTACCAACCAGGTTTTCGCCGCCGCAAATGCAGCCCGCTCCCGCAGAGGTGGTCTTATGACTCTCCAAGAAGATAGCAACACTACTGCGGATGCTGACGACACTGACACCGACCTCGGTGATAGTCCCTGCCCTCCTCCCAACAAAGGTGCTGCCCACAAGAACAAGAGACTTGGACGTGCACCTCTTGTTCGTGCCGAGACATACAATCCTGTACGCATGGCTTATTAAACGACTTTCGATGCTCACGTACACGACGTCTCTCATGCCCGCCCCTCGGCTCCGGATGTTACTGATACTCCGAGATTACGAGGGCCACACGCCTCGCCAACTATTACCCAAGACAGACACATCTCCGCACGATCTCTCATGTTTCCAACGACGACTCACAATGCACAGCCTTAGCATACCACTCTCTTGCTGTTTGAGAGCACGCCTCTCATTCACTTCAGGTGTTGGCCCCAAGCTGTTACCGAAATCGATCACACGAAAGGGCTTCACTAAAATTGAGGCGAAAATAACGACGCAAGTCAAATACGCTTCTGGTGTCTCTTTATCCCACCTTGTTTAATTATCTATCCGCACGCGCCATGCAGTGCAGCCATCTCACCCGATTTGTTTCGGCGTTTCTCTTTGACTGGACAATCACAAGCATATGACAATTTTCTTATCTATTTTCTCTCATCTTTCCTCCATCTGTGCGGTCTCTTTTTTATCTTTTTATCTTTTGAATGGTAGCAACTTAGTTTGCTATGGTACGGATATTCTGGACAGGTTCATTTATCGGTACTATATTCCCCTTTTTCCTGTCCGTCCCTATAGATCTTCGGTCCTTAGCATCATCCTACCTCCGTAGCCAGCTAGTTTCTGGCCCTCTTTCACGCAAGTATTTATAGCATCCTGCATTTTCATCGGACTGTCTAGCCAATGAGTACTCGATACAGTATGACCTGGCATTTCTGTATTTGAGTGATTGAAAGTCTGCCTAAGAATTACGCAAAGCAAGAAATTTGTTTCAAGCGGCGGTTGAATACGCGTGGACGCGTATCTGACATCTCATCCGTTCAGACCGTCTGAATTCCGGCATTATACTTCTACTCTACGTTATATTATACGATCGTTAGTCCATGTTCCAACGTGATCCTAGGGCAGGTGCATTTCTTGGTGGGGACCGTGTCTCTGGCCAGGACATTCGTGATCAAAATGGTGCGTCGTAACTATTATACCTGCAGGGACATGCATTCAATCCCTTCACCCCAGTCATTGCTGCTCAATCTATCGCGAATATCGTGAAAAGCTCACTAGGTCCTTTGGGTCTTGATAAGATGCTGGTAGACAACATCGGGGTGCGTCGATGTTTTGGTTCATCATTGCATTGCGAGTATACTCATGTATATACCTACCTTTCCTAGGAGGTTACTATCTCTAACGATGGCGCTACCATTCTCTCGCTCCTTTCTGTTGAACATCCGGCTGGCCGCATCTTCGTAGACCTTGCCCAAAAGCAAGATAAAGAAGTTGGAGACGGCACAACCTCTGTGGTTATCATAGCTGCAGAACTGCTGCGACGCGCGAACGAGCTTGTCAAGGCCAAAATTCACCCGACGACTATTATTACTGGATACCGATTAGCATGCAGAGAGGCGGTGAAATTTATGCAGGATCAGCTGAGCATCAAGGTGGATGCTTTGGGACGGGAGGCGTTGATCAATGTTGCAAAGACAACGATGTCGAGTAAAATCATCGGAAAGTAAGTCTCGTGTTGTTTCGTTCTCTTATTGTTCATTCAATGTTTTGATATCATTTAGCGATGACGATCTCTTTGCGCCGATGGCCGTGGACGCTATGATGTCTGTGCGGACGATCAATCTGCGGGGGGATATTAAATATCCAGTAAAGGCCGTAAATATTCTCAAAGCACACGGAAAGAGTGCACGGGAATCTCTCTTTGTTCAGGGCTACGCTCTGAATTGTACTGTCGCGAGTCAAGGTAAGCTTACCGTTGATCTATCTTTGTGTACGTCTTTGTCTAAGTTGATCATTAGCGATGAAAAAACGTATTACTAACGCCAAAATTGCGTGCTTGGATATCAATCTGCAAAAGACGCGTATGCAGCTCGGAGTTCAGATCCTCGTTGACGATCCTAACCAGCTAGAGGAGATACGAAAACGGTACGCGACAATTCTCAATGCGTTGCATCTGGTTTCTAAAGGTTGTTCCCAGGGAAGCTGAAATCACATTGGAACGTATCCGAAAAATATTGGCTGCAGGCGCAAACGTTGTTTTAACCACTAAAGGTATTGATGACTTGTGCCTGAAGGAATTCGTAGAGGCTGGTGCAATGGCAGTTCGTCGGTGTAGGAAGGAGGATCTCCGACGCATTGCAAAGGCGACTGGCGGTCAGCTTGTTTCGAGTCTGGCTAACCTTGAGGGGGAAGAGTCGTTTGAAGCCAGCTACCTCGGTACCGCTGATGAGGTAGTCCAGGAGCGTATATCGGACGACGAACTTATTCTGGTCAAGGGAACAAAAATAGTCAACTCATCTTCGATCGTGCTACGTGGGGCGAATGACTATATGTTGGACGAGATGGAACGGGCACTGCATGACACACTTTCCGTCATTAAACGCACACTAGAGAGTGGGGCCGTGGTACCGGGTGGCGGAGCTGTTGAGACTGCTTTAAGCATCTATCTTGAGAATTTTGCGACCACCTTGGTATGTCTTGACATTATTTTTATTCTAGTGATCTTTTTATGGAATTATTCTATAGGGATCCCGAGAGCAACTTGCAATTGCAGAGTTTGCGGGTGCTTTGCTATCTATCCCGAAAACACTTGCAGTCAACGCCGCGAAAGATTCGACTGATCTGATTGCCAAGTTGCGGTCATACCACAATGCCGCGCAAAGTGCACCCGCTGGTGACCCCAAGAAGGTGCTCCTACGGTACGGGCTGGACTTGATTAACGGGGAGGTCCGCGACAACGTGTCAGCTGGCGTGCTCGAACCCACGATGAGCAAGGTGAAGAGCCTGAAGTCTGCATACGAAGCCGCAGTATCGTTGTTGCGGATTGATGATGCGATTCAGTGTGTCCCAGGCGAGTGTTGCTGATGTTTACGTCAGGCACGCATATTGACTTTGTATGACAGAATCCAAGGGAGAGCCTGACCCACATGGACATTAGGTGGTATATAGCTAAAATATGTAGTAGACGTATACAATCAATACTCTTCCGCGACGAGAGCTTTTGATGGGACGCGTGGAGTCACGTGTGCTAGAGAGAATCAACATCGAGGCCGATCTCCCTGGTTCTGATTGTTTTTGCCACCGCCTGCTGTCCTTCCACCGCCCTTGCGCTACAAACGCGACCCTTTTTCGTCCACCGCGTCGAATAAACTCCCCTTCCCAACGACGGCGTCGACAACGACCGGCTGCGACCGCATGCAGCACGACCTACCCCCGTCAGTTCTACCTCATCTCGCACAACGCTACCAGTCACTCGTGTGGTCATGTCTCGACGCGGATCTCACTAAGACTGCTGTCTTTCATGCAGAGAGGTACTATTCCCTGGACAAGCACGGCCACGACTCGCGTCACCTCTATGCCACCGCCCTTCTCCGAGAAGGCCAGACATACTCTGCATTATCCCTAGTCAACCAACCTTCCACTAATCTCTGCAGTGGCTGCTTGGAACTTAAAGCCAAATGCTGCACTGCTTTAGGACGACATCGACAGGCACGCGAGGCTCTGGAAGCATCAATGCGCGACCAGAATTATGTCCCGTCTGGTACGTATTCTTCATTGGAGATAGATGTAAATATCGACGCGCATTTCATTCGCTAGCGTCTACAAGTCAGAGAGTTGCAAACCCATTCCCTCAAGAGGCGGCACTGCGGTGTCGATCGGGCACCATGGCACTCAAAGGCAACCTTCCCGAAAAAGCTTTGCCCAGTTTTCGACAAGCTTTAAGCCTGAACCCGCAGCTATGGGAGGCGTTTGAAGGTCTATGTGCCCTGGGTATGTTATCCTTATGATGCGTTTGGTTTATCTTGTTGACGTCAACATTGCTGGGCATAGGATCCATACCTGAAATTGATACAATATTCCCCCCACGACCGTTACCTATCAAACGAGCACCACCAGACGACGCACCAGGGAAAGCAGTCCACGCAGTCACAGATACTGGATTTTCCACCCCAGACGCAGGTTCAACCGGTAACCTGTTTCGCACATGGAAGCCCGACGTACAACCCCAACCATTTCGGATGGCGCCGCCACCCGGGCTGCGCGACTCAATGTAAGAACATGTCTCATTTCATGGCGAATTCGCTGACACTAAGCGTAGAGCGACTAATGATTCATTCTACCCCGACCACTCATTCCACCAGGCCCACCGTCCGACGCGGTCACAACCTCCGAACACAGCTCAAGCCCCTATTCAGCGGCCCCTGTCATCAGCGGACGAGGCCGCGCCGAATCCCAAGAGACAGCGATCTACGGCACGCCAACCAGAGGTGATTAAGAAGACGGTGCACAACCACAAATTGAGTGTAGACGACCCCTTGAAAAAGGCACGCGCACGCCCGGCCTTGATCTTTGCTAACATCTCATCTTCCGGTCGTCAGTCCCAGTTTACAACGTCCTCTAGGATTACTGGACTTGGAAAGGGCAATCATGCTCAGCCCTTGATATCGAATACCGCGACACGGAGAAGTTCGAGACTACATGGTGCGACGACAGGCACAAAGCCCCCGTCACATGCGGCAAAGGTAAGAGGAATTCTATGGAATCGTCGCGTCGTGTATTCTGCTGACAAATATTCGTGCTGCAGCCCACAGCCCGAGGAAAACGGCGACCGTCGGTAAATACGGGCTCGAAATCAGCAGAATCCGAGGCAGAGGAAGATGTGTTTACGGCTGGGAGCGAGGTTGCATACCCACCATCTCCGTCCTCGAATGCGCCGCACTCGCCACGGTCAGAGGTGTCTCCGTCACCGAGCAGTTGGACAGCGGCACAGGAGCAAGCCGCGCAGGAGGAGTACGACGCGGAGCTGGCAGAGCTGTATCTGTACAACTTGACGCGCAAGTTTGCGGGTGCGACGCGTGCGCTGGCGTTGTATGACTGTCAGGGGTGTCTTCGGGAGCTCGAGCAACTGCCAGCTGTGCATCAGTCTTCTCCGTGGGTACTTGCGATGGTCGGCAGAGCCCATTATGAGAAACAAGATTTTGCTTCTGTGCGTTTTTGGTCCTATCGAGGACGAGGACTCTTATCTCACATTCTCTGTCTGTATTGATAGGCGGAGCGTGCGTTCAAGGCGGTCCGGATTCTGGAACCCTATCGGCTTTGGGACATGGAAGTATATTCGACACTTCTATGGCACCTACAGCGGAACGTCGAACTATCATTTTTGGCGCAGGAGCTACTTAATATCAACCCAGAATCATCACAGGCGTGGATTGCTGTTGGAAATCTATTTTCGCTGCAAAAGGAACGGTCACAAGCCTTGACATGCTTTCGGCGTGCTGCTCAGATGGACCCGACATGCGCTTACGCGTACACACTGAGTGGGCACGAGTCCATAGACGAGGATTTGGATAAGGCAATCAACTTCTTCCAATGTGCTTTACGTGCCGATTCCCGCCACTACAATGCCTGGTGAGGAGAAAGTTTATCTGTGATTGCAGAACATTGACCGACTGACAAGGTACGGATTGGGCACATGCTACCTACGAATGAGCAAGCTAAGGCTCGCGGAATATCACTATCGAAAAGCTGTCGAGATTCACCCAAACAATGCAGTGTTATTGGGCTGTGTGGGGATGGTGAGTGAAATGAACAGGGGATTCCCAGGGATGTCCGTTGATGATGTTTGTATTCTTCACAGGCTGTTGAGCGACGGGGTGACCGTAATGCAGCACTTGGGTTGTTTAATGAAGCAGTAAAATTAGCGCCTGATAACGCACTGGTTCGGTACAGAAGGGCCAAGATCTATGTCTCGATTCGGAAATATGAGGTACGGCTTATCGTCCCGACGCTTGGATCACGAGCTTAATAATATGCACAGCTTGCAGTACGGGACCTGGAGCATCTGCGGAGCACGACGCCTGAAGAGTCGAATGTGGTGTTCCAGCTGGCGAAGGTGTATCGGCTGCTGGGGAACGAGGTCAAATCTGCGCAGACGCTGGCGCTGGCGCGGGACATCTCGCCCAAGAGCCTGAGCAAGATGAAGAAGCTTCTGGACACGGTGAAGGACGAGATGGGGGACGAGGGAATGGACGAGGGCTCGTAGTGTTTCTTGGAATAGTCCGGTTGGTTCGGGTTGTGACACGTGACGTGACTGGTTGGTTTGGTTGGAGTCAAGATCGCGTTATATAAGATTTTGAGGAGGAAGGGCTGTAAAACGTAGTCTGACCACGACCATGACCATCTAAGCTCCTCGTCGTCGTCTCCCCCGTCCTCCCCGTCTCTCCCATTGTGAGAATGGTCCCCCGTTCAATTAAGAACGGCGCCCTACTCTTCGCACCCGAGCTCGTCTATCGTATACACCCCCTCTGACCCCTCATCGCTGCCAACAATGTCCAACAAGCTATTCAACATAGCACGCGCAAAGCTCCATCCAGGGCCCCGCGACAGCCTTAGTCTCCATCGCTGGGTCCTCATTAAAAACTCTCTAACATCCTCCGCGTCTCACATAACACCAACCTCGTCTGCATCTCCAGACGACGACACTGACGAACCAGAGGAACTCGATTCCGACGCGTTCATGTTCCCCGATGCAGGCAAATTTGTCAGTGGCTCCACCCCAGACGGCAGCAATTCAGAAGCACAATGGCTTGACTCTTTACTCGAAACCCTGACCGGTGACGACGACGACGACGACTTTACCGCAGTCTCTCACATCTCAATTCATGTCGAGGACGAAGACGACAACGATGACCAGCTTAGTCTCGTAGGGTCTCCAGTCTCGTCCTCTGACGACCTCCTCACACCGTCTACCTACTTTCCTCTCCCATATCCCTATCCTGTGCCATATCCACCTTTCCACCCTCCACTCATCTACCCTTATGAATTAGACCATGATTCTTCTTTTGACTCCTTTTCTTCCCTCCCATATGAGCCCCTGCCCTATTACGACGTTGAGAACTCGTCCGTCCCCGACGCCATAGAAGACACGTCGGACGACGAGTCAACCGACGCGCCTACCACGCCTTCTCTTGGTCGGTCAAGCAACTCTTTCGCCCTTACGGACTCGGCGTCCTCTCAACCCGAGCAGAGCAGCCTGCGGCATCCTCACCCCCATGTCCATGTCGAGCCGGATGATCCCTATTTCTATCCATTCGAACTTGACCCTCTCCCCTTTCCCCATGAACACCAGTCTTATAATAACTACCAAGAGTGCTAGTTGCTATGCTACCGTCTGTTTCCATCTCTTTATTTTTGCATCCCATGTCTTTCCATCTTTTGACCCCCTCTCTTGTCCATGATTATCCATTTCCACTCCTCCCAGTCCATCCATCCAGTTTATCTCTTTTCGTATGGGTCTTACCGTGTATTTGTGACATAATCTGCTTTTCATAGACATAATGATTGAATTCTTTCCGAGTGCTCAGTGTCTGCCTATATATTCCGCTAGATCACTTCCGCGCAATCCTAGACTATCGGAATACCTGTCTGAGGGCTGTCTAAGTCTCCTTCCGGCAAACCTCTCAAACTGCCCCCAAAAACTTGTACTGCGAGGTTGTTGAAAGCAGTAGGCCAGTGAGGTGACGGCGGAAATGGACGACATTCCAAAGTTGGGGCTAGCCAACACTGGTTAGTTTAATGCTATTTACTCTAAAAATGGAGCACATTATACCAATCGCGAGAAGGAACGGGGCCTTGGTTTCTAGCTTATGTTTGGGGCTACTAAGAGGGTGGTCACAGGGCCGAGTCTATGAGTCAAAAAAACACCCCAACACACCTGTCAATATAGTCCATGAGGCGATTTGCGACAAGCATTAGGAACGGGATGTGCCGCCGGTTCCAGTTCGCTTTGATGACGTTTTCATACAGCTCCATGTCGCAATGGGGCATGAAACAGAGTGTCGGCCGTTCAAGGGTGTATTTTCCGTCCTACACGGCAATGACACCACCAGAAACTATTTGTGAGTGATGATTGGTGATTGTGGGTCCCGAAAAAGAATGAAAGGAAGGATCCAAACGCCGGAGGTAAATAAAAAGAAAACCTACTTTATTTTCGGTGAGGACGTTCATGCGGAGTGCTCCGAGGAGCGCACAATCGTCTTCCGTAAAGACAGGATCGTATAGAAAAACCTTCTCAGGTTCCTAAAGGAAAAGGTTACTTGATGCAGAACCGAGGAGGGGGGCCGGGTGGGACTCGACTGCATCCACATACAATGTTAAGGTATTGACACGAGGCAAGAAGGAATGCGAGTTGTGCGCGTGCATTTGGCGACGCGCTGGGACTTCCGAGCCCGAGGCAGATTACTTCCTCGGGGAAAGCAAGTCCCACGAAGGACTCTGATAGAATTTCTATATAGTACCGGTACACGTTAGGTTCATGGACTTTGGGCGCGGGAGCGCAGGGACGGACGGACGTTGGCACTGCGATAACCAATCGTCCTGGCCAAGCTCATCACGAAGCCGCTGTACTATGACAGATAAGGGCTGTTTTTCCCTCTGCGCTACTTTGGACCTGCGCTTCTTGCGGTTCACAGGGACAAAATCTGCATAGAACGAAGTCGAAGTGGAGGCCATGTCAAGCGCTCCGATTCGGTCAACTCAAAGGTATGAGGCTTTCAAAATCAGCAAGTACAAACAACAAGCGAGCTGGTTCAGGTTCATACTGGGACAAAGGCAGGTTGCTTATTACATTTTTGTTTTTTTTTTTGCAAATTGGCAGTAATCACAGGGTTTTGTGCGCCCACAGATCATCTCCGAGATACATGGCCAGTTCGACTCCCACATCCTTGTTGATTCGCCGCATGTCTTCCGTCCCAAGCTTCAGCAACCCAACCCCCACCGCGTGATCTTTTCCCTCCGCATAGATCGCCACCGCTGTTCCCGCAGGCAGCGCTTCCTCCGCCGGCGGGAGCCACCCTCCCTTCGACGTCAGCCCAGGACACATCATCGGCGCACCAGCCAGCAGGTATCGTATTGCGCCACGGTCAATGCCCACCTTCGGCAGTATATAAGGATCTAGAGCGCGGCTCAAGTCAGCGATCAACTCTACAATAGGAATCTGAGTATCGGAAATAAATGACATTTGTGCAACACCCAAAGGGTTGGGTAGAACGGTCCATCAAAGTGCTGTATGATCAGGGGCTCCCCGTGAAGACTGTATATTGATACGTGTTCTCTGCTGTGTGCACAGGCACCGACCGATGATCAGACAAATATGTAGAGCTCAAGAATTGTGCTCAGACGTACCACTTGACGTGAACAAGCCCCTCTTTCTTGGGCCAGAGCGCCTCAAGTGTCTCGGGCTCGATCTTCCATTGTGATAGAATCGCCGCACGAATCCCCCTCTGCACTGAGGTTTTGACGGGCGTTTGCCCCGCAATGTCACTTGAAGGGCTGAATCTGGCAGTGGCCGTGCAAGCATCAGATCAGAAACAGCAAAATGGAGCAGAACGGGCTCTACTTCTTGAACATGAAAATCAGAGAAGAGGAAATATAGTAAAGATCCAAAACGAATCTAATCTAGTCATGATTTCCTGATTCATCAAAACGTGACCACGAGACTAGTCTCTTTGTTTGGATTCTACATTATTGTGCTAGTGTTACATATGATAGGAGCTCGAGAGCGACAAGAGCAGCATGAGATAAATGGAGAAAAGGGGGAGGGAAAGATGGATCGATTTTACGAACGGATAGTTGTTATCGTGAGCAAATGCAAACGGTCCATAGATGAATCAGAAAAATCATATATCCTCATCCTTGTCCTCAATTTGGTCGGGCTTGAGCATACCTGGAATCCGCATCGCCGCTTCCCGCTCCTCCTGGGCTTTCTTTTGCGATTCTAGCTCCTTTTCCTCCAGGTAAAGTTCAGCATTGTCCCCGGCCGAGAACTCCTTAAGCTGAATCAGGAAATCCCGAAGAGCCAGCTTAAATCGGTTGATATCATTGTGGTTTTCTCCCAAGGCGGTGACAAAGTTCACCACGTGAGTGCTGATAAGGTGTATAAATTGCCAAGACCTGCTTGCATTTAGTAGATAAGACTTACGGCTGGACATGCGGGAATGCATTCTTCAATAGGTTGGCGGTATACTCCCGCAGATAGGCGGCGTTTGAGGTCGTTTGCGATGGCTCGAACAATGGAGTCCCTATCGCGTTCGTTTCCACGAGCTGGAACATGCGAGCCAAAAGCACGCTTTGTAACTTGAATCCGCTCTTGTGATCCGTGTCAGTAAGAACAAAGAATGTATCTTGCACAATGCTGAGGAAATATTGCTGGAAAAAGGCATTGCTAACGGGCTCCGTCGCGCTTGAGAAATTGTTGACGACCTCAAGGGCCACTATGACGTGATAATGAGTACATGTCTAAAATGCAGCTGAAGCGAAACCACCCACAATTCAAACCTGTGTCGGCAATGTCACGCATCGTGTGTTTGATAGCCCAGATGATGCTGTCCATAAACAACTTGAACTGGCTCGGTGGGATTCCGAGTAGTGCTGTCAGTATAAGATTTAATGTCTGCAACACCACATCACAAAGACAAATGTACCAGGGAAGCAATTTAGGTTTATGGCACGGAGAAGTTTAAAGAAGCCGCCACGATGTTCGGGATACTCCGCGAAGTCTTGGTTAATCATGTTTAGCGTACACTCAAAGACAGCATCGAGTATGGCGGGGACTTGTGGGGTTAAGAGGGACTAGCAAGGGAAATAACATTAGAAGCATGCCGGCAAGTAAGGTGCAAATCACTCACTCCCAAACGACCAATGATGGTGGCAACTACATTCAAGACCTCTGCGTCTCTTGCCGCCGGAACATTACGATTGTAATCGCCAAGAACGGCATCAAGAAGGGGAGGCATAAAGTTCACATTGACGGATTCAAGATCTTCCGCCTTTTTGATGTACGTCTCCATGAGCTTCAAAATCTCCTTTTTCACCGTGCGCAATTGGCGGATTTTCGGCGTTTTGGTAGCGATGAGACCTGACATAGAGATAGATACATAAATTGAAAGAACTCGTGAGCACGAAGAGCTGGAAATGCTCACCCTCTTTCGAGATAGTCTCACTGATTATCCCACTAACGGCTTTGTACAAGCCCAGCATGTCCAGGAAGATCCTGCCTATCTGTGGGAGGTAGAAGCTGCCTATGGAAGTACATGCTGACACATTGGTCTTTAAGACGTTTGACAAAATCTTGATGTTGTCTGCACTAGCGAGCACATCCATGTTTTGCGCTGCCTGAGCCATCAGAGAGTCCCACTGTGAATAAGCGTGAGAAGTGTCAAAATATAACAGTACACAAAACAGTATACCGCATTATTTGGCAAGTCCATAAGTTTCGAAATGAGCTTTTCCTGCTGAGGTTTGTTGGGCTGAGCTGAAATCATGTAGCCAACTGCCTCGTAGAAAGTGTGGACCTAGCGATAAAAAGAGCTAGAGTAAGAAGTCCAGTAAAATAGGGAAGGCATGTGGAAATTACTTGTTGAGGCGACAGATCTACAGTAATTCGATGAAGCATACGTAGTATTTCATCGATGAATGGTTCCTGCTCTCCAGATTGCTGCATGACGAAATGTCTCCGACACTTCTGCGCAATCTTGATGAAAGTATCGCACGCCATGTCCTGCACACCTATCAAGAAGATACATGAGGTACGTGTTTTATAAGAGTAAGACTGCGACACTAACCTTCGTGTGTCTCGTGCATAAACTCGAACAACTTGTTCACAACAGTTTTGAGGAATTTCCAATGTGCTTTGAGGAACCGAGGGTATTGTCCAACGATATACATGATGTCAGAAGCGACAACCGCCTTGTTGTCTTTTCCACGTTTGATTTCGCATAAACCAAGAAGATCCTTGATCACTGTGACCAAAAAGCGTTTCTCCGTCTCCTCGTCTGGCCACGTTTGATTTCGCATAAACCAAGAAGATCCTTGATCACTGTGACCAAAAAGCGTTTCTCCGTCTCCTCGTCTGGAAAAAGCACATGAAAGACGGTCAAACGAAAGTCAAGATAAGCACTCACTCATTGCGCCAGAAATAGACCCAATAGCCCAGCAGAGTGTGTTCAGATTGTTCCATGACCACTCTGACCCATCCACTTGTTTCGCTAGTTTCTCCGTCAGTATCGTTTCCGTGTCTGTCACATCCAGGTGGGTAAGATAGACAAGGAGCTCTCGCATCTGCTTGTAAAGAACAATTGTGTCGATCTCCTTCATGAACTCCCGAACGATCTCTCCTTCGTCATTCTCAACAATCAAGACCTAGTTGATTTGAGTTAAGTTTTGTATCTGTCAGTAGAAAAAATCAATCATACCTCCTCAGGTTTCACCATTCGTTCTATTACGACTAAACGCAGATTAGAAAGCACGTCGCTGTAGATGTTCTTCCTGAGGGACATTCCATTCAGCATGCTTGAAGCACCGCTACCGCCAAGGCTCAGACCCATGAGCAGGCCAGAGTCCCCAATAGGCAAGCTCTGAAGTTCCTCATAAAGTTCGGCAACGAGCTTGAGCCAGTATTCCAAGCAAATCTTGAAGATTTCCCGCTCGTCCACTTGCGATACTTTAACCATATAAAGATGCGCATTAAGCAGCACATCGCGGTTCGCTTCAGTCTCAACAGCCCGAAGATGATTTGATAGGAAGTTGGCCAAAAACAGGGCGAGATTCAAAACGAGCTCTTGGCCTGCATCCCCGGCATTCGCGTACGCTTGTGCGATATTCGTGCTTGGTGGAATCATGCGATTGACCGATGTCATTACCATTGCGAATAAAATAACGAATTTGGGGTCATATTCCGGGCCAACATTAAGAGCAGCAATTTCGGCGAGACACTTGAGCGTGACATTGCGGAATTCCGGAGCTTCAAGGAACTGGAGAAAAGTAAAGTGAGCAAATCACGCATAGTGAAAACAGAACCACATACACGACTCAGAAGAAGATCTATTATTGTCGTTTCGAAGATGTATCCCAGTGGAATCCAATTCAGGAATTTGAGGAGCGTTTCCAATGTCGCCTTGATCAACGACGTTTTCTGGGCTTCTTCCAAAACCTCCGAACACAACTTGAAGATTTCCGAAAATTCACCACACATCTGGTTTTTAAGGTTTTTGATTTTGGTTTGTGTCATTTGTTCGGCTGAATAGTCAAAAATTTCCTCGGAAAGGAGCTTCAGGATGACCATATTGTTTTCGCAGAGCGAAAGATTAGTTTTGGAAGAGTCCACAAGTTCTGTGATGAAATTTGGCCAGTTATGAGGCCATTCTTGCTTGAGAATCTGTGGGGGAACAGTTAAACTCGCTCAATACACCCAGAATAAGACGAACTTGAACCAGCGCTAGATTGAGCTTGTTGATGTAAGCCTTCTCTTTGCGCATCGCGACTTCATCAGAGGCGACCTTGACGGTTACTCCAACAACAAAATTTCGAATGCCTATCAGGATCGGGTAAGCGCGAACGCAGGGTCAGCAGGAACGAAGCGGTATACCTTGACGTTGGCCATCAGGCAGAGTCTTCCATCTCGTGTTGATGAGTTTTTCCAGAATCTGTAGGCCGATGTACTATTACAGATCGATTGAGTGGATGGATGTAAACCAAAAAGGAGATCGAACCTTGGATTGAGGAAAAGAAGATCGTTCCAGAATATCTGGCACTCTTGTCCATGAGTCCGGATGATCTTCCAACTGGGTGAGAACTTGTTGAGCTAATTGGCGCTAGATGGTACAGGAATCAGATTAGCGATTTCTCCCGGAAAAACGCGTAAACGGGTGCACCTCCTGTCCAGCGCCAGTGTAGAAGGACATTACAACCTTGTCCAACAAAGCGACGTCCAAGTCCCGCGAGAAATCGAGTATACCCTACGAAAATAGATGCTCAGTCATCCATGTATTAGGAGTACGATAAGGGTCTGACCTCCATGATGGCAGGACAGATGAATTAAGATTATCCAGCCTACGCCTATAGAGTATGAAATACGGTAGGAAATGTGGGGTCGCGAAACGCGTTCACGTCGTGGTATAAGCTGGGCAAAGGGCCAAAGTTGTGGATTCCAATATCATCGACGCATCACGTGATGTATTGTCACGGAGTTACGGCAGAAGCGCTGGTTGACGTCAACTGTGAGACTTTGAACAAGAGGCTCGGCCCTTCTGCCCTTTACCACCATGGTCGACCTTCCAAAGACACAGCGCGCATGGATTGTCGAGCGCACGGGTTCTCCAGCAAAGGCGCTCTCTCTCAGGTCAGATTGGCCTGTTCCTTCTCAGCTCAAGCCCGGAGCAGTCCTTGTCAAAGTCCAAGCAGCCGCCCTCAATCCAGTGTGAGTTTCACCGACAATCATTCGACCTTCTCCGACCTTGTGTGTCTCAGTGGGTATAAACTTATGAAGTTCTTGCCTACCTTTGCGCACTCTGGACGACCTCTTCCCGCAGAACATGATCTAGCTGGAGAAATCGTCGATGGCAATGGCACACGGTTTTCTGCTGGTGATCAGGTTTTTGGCTTCATCTCTGTCGGTAAGTTGCGTGGTGTATCATGTGTTCCTTCTGTTTCTGAAGTCCTGAAGAACTCTCACAGGTCATTCGGCAAGGTGCCCTCACCCAATATGTTAGTATGCCTGCAGACAACCTTGTCATTCGACCTCCCCATGTATCACCTGTAGAAGCTGCTGGCATAACCTTAGTTGCAGAGACTGCTTATGAAGGACTCATTGATATCGCGAAGCTCGAGGCAGGTCAGAGCGTTCTGATCAATGGCGGAAGTTCTGCCGTCGGTGCCTATGCCATTCAAATCGCGAAGGCAAAAGGCGCCAGGGTAGTTGCAACCGCATCTGGAAAGAACGAAGCCTTTGTTCGCAAGATGGGTGCCGACGAGGTTTGTTCTACAGTTCTCTCTCTCATGATATCATTCTGCAACAAGTCATAGTTCATTGATTACACGAAATCCCCTCTTCACAAGTACTTGCAAGCCAATCCTCCGACACCAAAGTTTCACATCATATTAGATGCCGTTGCCTTGACCGATATTTCTCTCTACTCACACAGTCCTGCATACTTGGCTCCGAATGGCATCTTTCTTTCCACTGGCCCAATGCCCAAGAGCTTTTCTCCACCAGAGCTTTGGAAAATACTCACCACCATATACTCGGCGTACCTAAGACCTGGCTGGCTCGGTGGCGTCAAAAGGCGTTATAAGTACGTTCGTTGAGTCATCTTCTTGGCTTGTCTTGATAAGAACGCGTTATTAGGATCTACATGCTGGCTCACAAGAAAGAAAGACTGGAAGCCATACGACAAATGGTTGCGGATGGTACATGTCGCCAGTCCTCATCCACACAACCTCGTCTGAGTTTTTTTGCAGGTTCTATCACTCCTCCAGTGGACTCGGTCTATGAGTTTGATGATGCCTTGAAGGCCTACGACCGACTTATGTCTCTACGTGCAACAGGAAAGATCGTCATCAAAGTTGACTCCACCGTGACTTGATATCAACTAGGGTTGCATATCACCTCTCAATCAGATAATCCACGGCCTAAGACCGCTCATTGTCGTGTATGGTAGTTGCACACGAGTTACACCTCATTATCTGCAAGCTACCAGGGAATATGTATTGTTTATAGAGTCTTAGGATGAAGCTATCCACGCGCTCGTGTCGATCAGCCTTCCAGATCATGCTTTAAACTCTCGACAAACAGACATTAGCTATAAGCACTGAAAGACAACATGTATTGCATGCGCTTTTGCCTCGAGTACATGAATACTTGTCGTCAGTGTGCAACTTAAAAATCGTGCAGCACACGTTGGAGCGTGTGAAATGAAATCGTTCCTAAGCTTCTTTATCCAGATAGTCACATCACGTGGCGTTCACATTAAACGCGATCACGTTCTAACGGTGACTTCTCAGCAGCGCCAAAATGTCTATCGATGTGTACGAAGCAATGTACGAGTCCTTGTCGCAGTTCAACACCAATGACCTGCTTATTCAACCCAATTAGAAAAGCCATATGTGATATGCTTCCAATTATCGACCCTGAGGAAGATTACTTGACCATTGTCGCGGCCGAGGATAAAATATCCGCAACGGAATCACGGAGGAAGAAGGAAATAGAGGAGGCTCAGGGAAACATGAAAGGCGAGCTGCACTCCCATACTTCGAGGCCCTATGTACTTGAACGAAACATATCTGGACAGCAATCGTGAAGCAACTGGAAGCATCTCGAATATCATCCAAGCGCCCTGCATCCGTCCCTTCAGAACAGGCGCATGCTAAGGCGCTCAATGAACTTGACAGGATGAATCTCGATCTTGTGAAGTCTATAAGTGATACCGAGAGCCTTGTGGCGAGCCAAGAGGCCGAACTCGCAAGACTTAAGGACGAGACGCGCCGATTGGAAGAATACGACCCTGCTTTGGAACATCAGAAAGAACTCGATGGTTCTGCGTGAGTTGCAGTCCGTCGTGAATCAATCCTGAAACTCACAGAAGGTAGTCTGCGGTTGCGAATGTACGAAAAGTTGGGATTTGAACCTGTCTTCGATAAGAAAGGTGTTCTGGTGAAGATGCTTGTCCATAGTACGGATTCGCTCTCTGCAATCTATGGTCAAGTGCTCAACTAATCTGCAGGTGCCCAGTCCGGCGACCTCCACATGGTTCCAATGGATGAACAAAAGGGAAACTTTGAACAATCTCGATTGCTTTGGAAACTTGCCTCATCATGATAGTACGGATACAAGATAATATATATCACTCCCACATCTCTCTTTTTTTCTTGGTGGTATCGCTGCGGGCCGTAGACAGTTCACATAGTCAGCCTCTACGGTCCAGGATAGTGCGATTTCTCGCGGTATCGGTCGTCGTAACTCAGCATTAGGGCCACCGCTGTGGAAATGCATTTACGCACTCTGTAGGGCTCGATTTTACCCAATACCCACTAAAACCACAGCAATTTTCCTCCATTGTCTGAGCGGTCGAAGTCGCGCAGACATCTCTTACCCAATGTATTAGTAATTTGTATCACTATCCATTATTTCCTCTAAATATGTATAGATCTGAATGGTATCGATCTATATTTGTAGAACTACAGTAGCATCGTGAAAGAGGGAAAGTACATGAAAAATTAACGAAAGTATAAGATGTGCATATACAATAATAATCAGGATGGGATCTACCACACGAAAGTTATTTGAATACTGACAGCGTTGAAGGGGCTGGCAACTGACCTGAATTCCTGGCTTCACAATCCAAAATTTCTTCTCCTTACACTTTTCTCCAACCTCTCTGACTTTGGCTTCGATCATATTCTTTTTGACATTGTGTTCCCGCAGGTCCCGATGTATTGTCTCGACGAGGAAGTTGAAACTGCCAGTCTGGAGCGTGGTTATCTGTTGAAGAACAAAAGGAAGATGCTGGTCAGGAAAGGGTTGTTTGGGAGTAGCTGCCTTTCTTGGTTGAACAGAAGCTGCTGCTGGAGACGACGATGCTACACTGGAAGCAAGGGTTGTTTGGGAGTAGCTGCCTTTCTTGGTTGAACAGAAGCTGCTGCTGGAGACGACGATGCTACACTGGAAGCATGCTGAGATGTGTTTGAATGAACCAAATGGTCGGGGACGCTTGGAACAACGAAGACGCCGTCGTTCCCGATGACAGGCTTGTTCGACGAAGAGGCAGCTTTAGTTTCGCGTTTGTAATCTTCGACACATGTCGACACAAAGGTGAAAGGATCGAAAAATAGAGGGGTATCTGGAAGAAAATGTCAACACCTGCTCGGCTCGTTCTATAATGTACTTGCCATTAAACATCTGTATCCTGTAGGGGTCAAAGACGCTATATTCGCACTGCCCAATTGAGCTTTCCCAACATGGTCCTTTGACATAAGGTATAAGAGGAATGACGACTTTCCTCTTTTTCGCCGTCTTTTTCTCTCCATCTTCTGCCTTTCGCTTCGAAGGAAGGGCAGACAAGTCAGGCACGTCCAGCTGATCTATGTCTTCTAGAGAGATCCCAACATCTTCATCATCGTCAACAAGCCAGCTGTCTGCATCAGAGTCCGCGTCATCCTCTTCCTCTTCGTCCTCTACGTCATCATTAACATCGTCCGCGTCACCAGAAGGCTCATCTTCCCACTCCTCTCCACTGTCATATCCATAGTCAAACACGAGAACGTCCCTGGCGAATGGCGTCCGTGGTCCTATAATGCGAGAACTCCGTGTCCAAGTTCCAAAATATCCTGGACGTCTATCCTCGGCGAATATAAGAACTTTTGCCGGTGATAGGAAGCGATCCTTAAGTCGGGAGAGCAAGGAGCGCACGGCGGCATCATTTCCCTCTATTTCTGCATCAGAAAGTTTGGAGACGATATCACGTACATAAAGAGGGTTATAAGTCTTTAGACGTGGATCACGACCTGGTGAAGAGTGTCGCCGCAGGATTTCATTTGGTGATGATAAAGAAGATACGACAGACAATAGATGTTCTGACAAGGATAATGTGACTATTGCATACAACAGTATATCGAACCAAAACTGCCTACCGGCTGGGCTCATATTTGCGACATTTGGTGTAGAAAGATTAATCACTTCTCCACCACGATCATCCGCATCATCGTCAATAATAATGACGCCGTCGTGTACCTTCGGCAACGACCTCCTAGATTCTTTGAACCAGTTTACAGGGGCAAGCTCAGTATCTTTCTTCAAAACGAACGGTTTGAACGTTTTCTCAAATTCAGACGTGACGTTTGAAGGTCCAGCAACAGCAGCGTCACTTTTGAGTGGACTTCGCGTAAAATCCTTGGGCTTTGAAAAGAAGTTGGCCATAATCGATCGCGATTTATCTTGGGCGTCCTTCTCCTTCTTCTCCTTCTCGGCTTTCGCGGCTTTCTTTTCTAATCTTCCCTGTTCCTATTACTGGCTTGTGAGCTAGCTGCGCGATAGAGTTACGAAACGTACTTTGAGGGCCTTGGCTGAGTCCACCGGTTTTGGAGCTCGCGGATGAGCTAGCTGCGCGATAGAGTTACGAAACGTACTTTGAGGGCCTTGGCTGAGTCCACCGGTTTTGGAGCTCGCGGAGCTTGATATTGCTGGATTTCGGAGTCTGACATTGAGTATAAAGCACTAACCCGAAAGAAATATATAGTGGAAAACCCACTGAATCATCCACCTCCTCTGGCTTCCTCTTCCGTTTCTTTTTCGACTGTGGCATGGTTCCGTCTTCGGGCGTCGGCTGATACTCGTTCACGTCGAGTCCCTTTTGAGGAAGCTTGGCTGTACCCTTCGGGTCCAGTATGGCGTCCTTCACGTCTTGAGGGAGTGATTGAAAAATAGCAAGCAAATCTTGCTTGGCCTGCGAGACTGTAAGAACATGCAGATCGTTTGGGAAGTGTTGCTTACCTGGACCCTTTCTGTCAACCGGCTTTCAGCCTTCTCTCTGGCATTCTTTGGCAGCCAATCTCGATGTTCGTCCTTGACTTCCCATCTCCAGATGCACACAGAAGCAGGCAACTTTCCTCCAACAGTAATATCCAAGCCATAATTGTTGCGCTGCATTACTGCTTTGATAGCAGTTTCAACTGCATTCGAGGGCAGAGCTGCTTGTGCTACTGCCGTATTGCCATCGTCATCCTGCGTCGGAAACAATTCTTGTCGTATATGTTTCGTAAGTGCTGGGAGGCTTTTATCACTATTTAATGGATTATTCGCTTGTCCTGCTCCGATAGTAACCTAAGAAGACGCACCTTTCATGAGCCAATTTGACGATGAGTGGTAAGTGCTCGTCCGGTATGGCCATCAGGGGTGAAGCCCGTTGCTTAATGCGTTCTTCAAGCATTTCACGAAATTGAACGATTTCTAAGTCCAAGACATTGAGTCCTGATAGAAAGGCAGTAGCCAACACCGTATGACTAACCCTGAAGCGTTTCCGACTGTTTCTCGAACGAGATGCTTTTCTGCTTGAACTGCACCTTCCCGTTCTTCAACTCAACCAAGATCGGTCGAGTTAACTTCTCTACATGTTAATGCGCGTGAGATTATTTGATCTAGGTCAGAGGATCGCGTAGTACTTGCCTTCGAACTCTACGCTGGCACTCGCCACGACATCAACAGTTACTTCAATGCAGGTGAGTGAAGCACATGGTGAAGGACATATTCGCGTACAATCATTATCCTCCTTGCCCGACATAGTGGCCAAAAGCCCTTCCACAGCAAATAGGATGATGGAGGCCGAGGACAAGAAAATAGAGAGAACAACGCGACGTGACTGCTATTGTCGCAAGTCACGCGTTCGTGACAAACACAATGTCCTTCTTCAACACCAAGGGCGCGTCCATTAAATCAACCCAGAAGCACATAGTTGACCCAGCGCTCCAGCCCTGGGTTGAGAAATAGTGAGAGAGGGCGCGTCCATTAAATCAACCCAGAAGCACATAGTTGACCCAGCGCTCCAGCCCTGGGTTGAGAAATAGTGAGAGACTCTGAAAGTCTAATAAATATGGTTGCTAATATTCCACAGCCGCCCAAGGACAATCGACGATGTATCTGCGCAGGAGCACACCGTCACAGTCTTGCAGAAGGCTTTGACGTCGACAAATGTACGTTGAACATGCAGAGATACAACACGTCTAAGTCTAGCTTAGCTTCCCCACATGCTTTTTTACGGTCCCCCGGGGACAGGGAAAACATCAACTATTCTTGCTCTGGCGCGCCAACTATTTGGGTAAGGACAGTGATCGTGCATCGTGCAACACCATCCTAAGGCTATCTTGCAGCCCAGACAACTTCAAGAACCGTGTTTTAGAACTCAATGCATCCGATGAACGTGGCATAACTATAGTTCGCGAAAAAATCAAGACCTTTGCCCGTCAAACACCCAGGGCCCAAACCGTGTCCTCTGATGGAAAAACTTATCCCTGTCCACCATATAAAATCATTATTCTTGATGAGGCAGACTCGATGACACAAGACGCTCAAGGCGCCCTCCGACGTATCATGGAAACATACGCTCACATAACGAGATTCTGCCTGGTATGTAACTATGTCACTAGGTCGGTACTTGCCGACGTATCATGGAAACATACGCTCACATAACGAGATTCTGCCTGGTATGTAACTATGTCACTAGGTCGGTACTTGACTTTGCCTTAAATCACGCACTGAAGCCTTATACTGTAGAATAATAGAACCGCTGCATCACGGTGCTCGAAGTTCCGCTTCACATCCCTAGATCATCGTCATCGAGTTCGCGACTGGCTCAGATCGCCAAAGCTGAGAGTGTCAACGTTGACAGTCCAGTTATCAATGCCCTCATCAGCACATCCGCAGGAGATTTGCGTCGTGCAATTACGTACCTTCAGTCTGCATCACGCCTAGCATCCTCGACGAATCCTCCGATACCTATAACCCCTGGCGATATCCAGGAGATCGCAGGTGTTGTACCCGAGGTCGTCATTAATGATTTTGCACGGACACTCGGTATTGAAATAGAGGGAGGTATGGAAGTCGATGAGGCGCCAAAAATGAACAATAGTTCATTCGACGCGATTCAAGGCAAAGTGAAGGATCTTATGAGAGAAGGTTACTCTGCCACCCAAATACTCTCCCAAGTATGCATGCAGCACATTCGCATAACATACTTGCTGACCAGACCTTCTAGTTACACGACCTCGTCATTCTCCATCCTACCTTAAATGGTCGTCAAAAGTCAAAGTGCGCACTGGTATTCGCTGAAGCAGACAAAGCCTTGTGTGATGGTGCTGACGAAGAACTTTGGACCATGGAAATTGGATTACGTATCCACAAAGTGGTATCACAATCTTAACAGGGTCCATTGTATAATACTTTGACCTTGTCGGGCAAATAATCATTCGATAAGACGCAAAACATACAACGATACTTTATTTTGCACGTTAAAGGACAGAGAGAAAGCAATGTGAAAGTGCGACGATATATGAAGACCGAATTCACCGGATGCCAGCGGTGGCTTTTTGAGGACAGAGAGAAAGCAATGTGAAAGTGCGACGATATATGAAGACCGAATTCACCGGATGCCAGCGGTGGCTTTTTGAGGGCACGCTTGATACCAAGCTGTGCCTTTTTAAGCTCGTCAGCCGTCGAGTCCTCGATCTCCAACTTTTCAAGCGCCCTTGCGAGCTCAGCCTCAACCTGACTCTTAGCTCCACGCTTGAGCTTCATGCCAATCTCGGGCGAAGTGATGGTGCTCTCGACTTGGTGGATGTAGGCCTCGAGATCGGACTTAGCCTCATGGCGAGCAGAGAACTCCTTGTCAGCCTGCTTGAATTGCTCAGCATCCTTGATCATTTGGTCAATTTCGGCGGAAGAGAGACGGCCAACAGAGTTGGTGATGCCTGAAAATGATGACATGAGAAGGGATGGTATAAAATGGATATATGGAACGTACTGATGGATGCCTTGCGGCCGGAAGCACGATCCATGGCGGAAACCTTCAAGAGACCGTTGGCATCGACCTCAAAGGTGGTAACGAGCTCAGCCTGGCCACGGGGCATGGGAGGAATACCAGTGAGCTCAAACTCGCCGAGCAGACGATTGTCACGGCACTGGGTGCGTTCTCCCTCATAACTAGTGACGAGGTCAGCATGAGAATATCGAGTCCACGAAGATAAGTCGTGCTTACACAGGGAAAGTGACAGTGGTCTGGTTGTCCTCGACGGTAGTGAAAGTACGTGACTTGTTAGTTGGGATGGGGGTGTTACGAGGAACGACAACACCAAAGACATCGCCCTGCATGGCGACACCGAGAGAGAGAGGAGCAACATCAAGAAGGAGAAGGTCCTTGGTCTGCTCGGATGTCTGACCGGTGAGGACGGCAGCCTGGACAGCAGCGCCGTAGGCAACAGCCTCATCAGGGTTGATGGACTTGTTCAGTTGGCGACCGCCGAAGAATTCAGAGACAAGGGCCTGGATCTTAGGGATACGGGTCGAACCACCGACAAGAACGATCTCATCGACCTTCTCACGCGCCATCTTGGCATCCTTAAGGACCTTCTCAACGGGTTCAATAGTGGACTTGAAGGAAGCGGCATTAATTTCCTCAAAGCGAGCACGAGTGATGTTCGCCGAGAAGTCTTCACCCTGAATTTATATCAGGTCATTTGTTTCCGAAAATTCACATTCGTTTACTCACCTGGTAGAGCGAGTCGACCTCAACAGTAGTCTGAGTGACACTTGAGAGAGTGCGCTTGGCACGTTCGCAGGCGCTCCTGAGGCGCCTGAGGGCACGGGCATCGTCGGAGATATCGAGCTTGGTCTTGCGTTTGAAATCGTTCTTGAAATGCTCCAAGAGTGCGTTGTCGAAATCTTCACCACCAAGATGGGTATCACCAGCGGTTGCCTTAACGGCAAAGACGCCACCACTGATATTCAAAAGGGAGACATCAAAAGTTCCTCCTCCGAGATCGAAGATGAGAACGTTCTTCTCAGTTTTTGTTTGACGGTCAAGACCGTAGGCGATGGCGGCGGCGGTAGGCTCATTGATGATACGGAGGACATCAAGGCCAGCAATGGCACCGGCATCTTTGGTAGCCAGACGCTGAGAATCATTGAAATAGGCAGGGACACTGGCAAGAAATTCCGTCAGAATGGTTCCAATCAGGGTGCAAGGACAACATACGTGACAACGGCTTTCTTGACGGTCTTGCCCAGCTTGGCCTCGGAGATATCCTTCATTTTGGAGAGGACCATGGAGGAGATTTCTTGCGGGCTGAAAGTCTTGTCTTCGCCAAGGTAGCTGACCTTGATCAGGGGAGAACCGTCCTTCTCAATGACTTCAAACGGCCAGTGTGACATGTCCTGGAGCAGGGTTAAGAATTAAATATAGCATACACTCAGCCTCGACTGACCTTCTTCACGTCAGGGTCACTTGAGAATGAAGTATCGTCAGTGCAAATCCAGGGCGAACGAAGAGAAGGAAAACATACTCAAAACGACGACCGATAAGACGCTTAGCATCAAAGACGGTGTTGCGGGGGTTCATGGCGGCCTGGTTCTTGGCGGCATCACCAATCAAACGCTCCTCAGGGGAAAAGGCGACATATGAAGGTGTCGTGCGGTTTCCCTCTGTGAATAACATCACTGTCAGCAAATGATAACTGATGCATGCGAGATACACGCACGGTCATTGGCGATGATCTCAACTCGGTCGTTTTGCCAGACACCAACACAGCTGCAAGAAAAATTTGATCAAACCACCTTTAAGGGAAAGACAGAAAAGACATACGAGTAGGTGGTGCCGAGATCAATACCGATAGCGCCGTCGAACGCGTCCTCCATTTTTAGGGTGAAAGGGAAAGAAAGAGAAAGGGTGGTGGTGGGTGGTGGTTGGGGGCGAAGATGAAGAAAAAAAATCGATTGGTGAGGTAAGCAATTCGTGTGGCACAGCCACATACCAAAACTCATGTCCTTCCGCCCATGGCTGGCTGCGGTAGCCTCTAGCTCCTCGAGGGCGGTTGCGAGGAGTCCAATCAAGCACTCCGTAAGGTCCTTGGAGACAGCGTCCACTCCACAACTCGAGACAGAGGATGACTGGACGGATTTTCAGCTTCGTCGCGCACATGTCGATTTTCTGAGCAAGTGCCGCCCTCAGCCCGAACTTCCGCATAACTAACCTGTTCTTTTTTTAGTCAAGGATCTCAGTAAATATGGGTCGACGCAGAATGCGAAGAACACTTACAAACCGCGCGACGCGCTGCATAAACCGGCTGCGCATGCTACCATATCTGCCCTCCTTGCTTCTGGTGCACATTTCGGTCACTCCGCCTCAAGAATGAATCCAAATTTTGTCCCCTATGCTTATGGTACTCGCGCAGGGATTACCGTCATTGACCTTGATCAAACCCTGCCTATGCTGCGACGCGCCGCAAACCTTGTTCGTGCGATCGCTAGCTCAGGTGGCCAAATTGTATTCATTGGCACGCGGCCTGACCTTCGCCCAATAGTCCAAAAAGCAGCCGGTCGGCTTGGATCTCAGGGCTTTCATGTCGGCGACCGGTGGCTTCCCGGTACTCTAACCAACAAAATTCCTGTCTTTGGCCTCGACGTTGTAAAAGAAACAAAAGTCGTCCCAGACCTGGTCATCCTTCTCAATCCTCTCTCCAACATGAATGCCATCCGTGAATGTGCCATAGAACATGTTCCAACGATTGCCATCGTCGACTCAAATGCCGATCCTCGTATTGTAATGTATCCAATACCTGCTAATGACGAAAGCACGCGAACGGCAGAGATCATAGGAGGTGTTTTGAGCATTGCCGGAAGGGAAGGGGTCGCTATTCATGAAACAGAGATGAAAAGACGGGAAGAACTCCATGAGAAGAGGAGTAAACCAAATTATTATGGTAGTTAAGTCATAATTTTACAATCTCCATGCAGATGAGCAACATCTTATTACTCGGTTTGCTGGAGATTGAACCAATATACTGCAACACCAATGGCAACTCAGCAAAGTTTGCGAAAGACATATAGATGACTTACGTTCTGCATCTCCAAGCATATACTGCAACACCAATGGCAACTCAGCAAAGTTTGCGAAAGACATATAGATGACTTACGTTCTGCATCTCCAAGCCCCTGACATTGGCTTTGAGTTTGTTCAGAGTTCAACATAATCGTCCTCTCCATACTATCAAAAACAATCACCAGCCAGCTTGTAGGTAGGCTACACCATTTTGAAAACCATCGTCCGGATTGCAATGCATGCCATGGCATCATCGGCAAAATCAAAACGGCCGACCGCACCTGCGTAGACTCCTCGACGTTCCTCTCTAATGATGAAATGATCTCAATAGCCTTGATTTTAGGTGCCTCAGACACAATTCCAACAGGAAATAGACCTGAAGGCATCAATCCTGCAGATTCTATAAAATAACACACAATTGGAAGGGAGTTGTGCATAAAACGCAGACGTTTCTGTCGTGCACAAGATTATATGCATCGAACTGTCAACTCTAATCAGAATGAATTCTTTACCTCCAATATCTTTTGATTCGATGGTTGTTACTACATACCTACCTATGTGCTGCGAGCTGTTTAAAAACATAACTCTTTGACCAGAGTCATCCCATGGAAACCCTCTCACAGACACTCACACGGAAACCCTTTCAAGGAGAAAAACATAACTCTTTGACCAGAGTCATCCCATGGAAACCCTCTCACAGACACTCACACGGAAACCCTTTCAAGGAGTGGCTTTAGAGTCCCCTCTGTAGCCACATATAAACTCTAAGGTATCAGGAGAAATGTAAAAAAAGTTGTCCAAAAGGGCTAAGACGTGCACGTGAACTCCATAGAGAAAAGTGCAGTTCAATGGTAATGTTTTTTTCATGTAGATGCTCTTAGGAATCCTGCAGAAGACATCAAACATGAGGCCAAATATCACCCTGGCACATTTTGTTGGAAATTTGGTTTATAATAAAATAATACATCATCAAAAAGAGGCCGACAATTAGGAAAAATATGCTGGTAGCAGTGAGGTTCGAACTCACGCGGGTTTGCACCCATTGGGAATCAAGAATTTCTTAAATCCAACGCCTTAGACCAACTCGGCCATGCTACCGCTTGAAAGAGTTCGCTCTTTTTCCAGTCTCCTTCAGAGGTGAGGTTGCATTTGAGCACGCAGAGTGCGAAGAACAATTACAAACCGCGCGACGCGCTGCATAAACCGGTTGCGCAGGCTACCATATCCTTGTTGGAGCGTCGCGGATGTGACGAATGTGATGGACAAAGAGGGAACTGCGAACGCGACGACAGGGCCAATACAGTGGGCACCTTTGTTCACGACGCTCACTTATATACATACCTAGCGGAAGTACCCTCAGTTCCGTTTATACGTTCTGAGGGTACGTTATCTGTATACTTACTTACAATCACACTCATTGACATACCTGTACCTAGATTGATACTTACAACGTATTGTCTAGGTGTTGGTCGCACCAGTTATTGTTTACCGCAGCTTGTTAGGATTCCAACGATCTGCCCTCCTTGCATTTCGGTCACTCCGCTATCCAATTTTGTCCCCTATGCTTATGGTACTCGCGCAGCGACTCAAATGCCGATCCTCGTATTGTAATGTATGCAATACCTGCTAATGACGAAAGCACGCGAATAACAGAGATCATAGGTGTTTTGAGCATTGCCGGAAGGGAAGGGGTCGCTATCTATGAAACATACGTGAGAAGAGGAGTAAATATGGTAGCTAGGTCATAATTTTACAATCTCTAGATGAAGTCGCTATCTATGAAACATACGTGAGAAGAGGAGTAAATATGGTAGCTAGGTCATAATTTTACAATCTCTAGATGAAAACATCATTACTTGGTTTGCTGGAGATTGAACCAATATACTGCGACAACAATGGCAACTCAGCAAAGTTTGCGAAAGACATATAGATGACTTACGTTCTGCATCTTCAAGCGCCCTGACATTGGCTTTGAGTTTGTTCAGAGTTTCAACGTATTCATCCTCCTCCACACTATCAAAAACAATCCCACCGCCAGCTTGTAGGTAGGCTACACCATTTTTGAAAACCATCGTCCGGATTGCAATGCATGTGTCCATGGCGTCATTGGCGAAATCAAAACGGCCGACCGCACCTGCGTAGACTCCTCGACGTTCCTGCTCTAATGATGAAATGATCTCAATAGCCTTGATTTTAGGTGCCCCAGACACAGTTCCAACAGGGAAAATTGACCTGAAGGCATCAAACCTGCATAAAGGGGTCAATAACGGACAAATCATCGGTGTAACAGGAGTCTGACCTTGTTTTTCCTTCACGTAGTTTACCTGATACCTGAGATGTCAGGTGGATAAATCATCGGTGTAACAGGAGTCTGACCTTGTTTTTCCTTCACGTAGTTTACCTGATACCTGAGATGTCAGGTGGATACGTGACTAAACTTCTCCAGCCTCAAAAGATGGTCAACCTTGACGGTGGATGGTTGGCAAACACGATTCACGTCATTCCGCGCGAGATCTACGAGCATGATATGCTCCGCTCGGTCTTTTTCAGAAGCCAAGAGCTCAGCTCCCAATTTTTCATCCTCTGTATAGAAATTAGGTATGCGTATTTGGTCCTAGAATAAAGATTGATTACCTTCAGGCGTCTTCCCCGCTTCGTCGTGCCCGCGATTGCATGGTTGTATACAACGTTCTTTTCCACTTTACAAAGAGTTTCAGGGCTAGCCCCCACAATCTGGAGATCACCACAGTCCAGGAAGAACATGTATGGCGAGGGGTTAACCTGGCGCAGGCGCCGATACGCGTTGAAAGGGTGTAAGGCGGTTGGACGGGTCAAGCGTTGGGATGGTACCGCTTGAATGATGTCTCCAGCAATGATGTGTTCCTTCAGCTTCGTAACAAAGCCTTCGTACCCCTCTTTACCAACGTTAGAAACACTCTCATTACCTAGGGTGATTGGGGGTTGAGGAGGCTCTGGAGTAGTAGAACTCAGCAGCAATCTAGCCAACCTCCGAGCCTTTGCGACGGCCGTTTCGTAAACGAAAGCCAAATTGACCTGCCCACCCTCCGTAGGGACGAACACGTGAGAGACTACCTTGATGGTTTGGAACATGTGGTCATAGACGAGAAGTGTGTCGACAAGCATGAAGGTCGCCTCTGGGAGCTGAAGGGTATCACGTAGATCTGCTGCAGTCCTAGGCTCGAAATATCGGATGCAATCATAAGACACATATCCAATGGCTCCACCAGTGAAGGTTGGGACTTCTGGAAGTTTGACGTATTGGTAGAGAGAAAGATCTTTTTGGAGTGCAACCAAAGGGTCTCCTGTGACAGCTTCATCGGGACCAGTCTTTATCACCTTGAAAGGATCTACGATAGATCGATGTTAAGGAGTTCTACTCTGAGTGACCGATAGATCAATGGCTAACCTGCCCCGATGAAACTGTAGCGAGCAACATTCTCTCCACCAATGACGGACTCAAGCAAGAAACTGTACTTTGAGTCCTTGGCTATACGAAGATAAGCCATGCATGGCGTAACGAGATCTGCTGGTAACTCGACGTAGACTGGAACACAATTGCCTCGTTTTTCGACATTAATGAGTTGTTCAATTGTTTCAAGGGAAGGGTAAGCTGGCAAATTCTGTAAAACAAGCGTTCAGTGATCGATCGTCAGAAAGCAAGATACGCTGGTTTTGCGCACTGAAGGATCCATGCTAGATGGTTGGTATAGATAGGTGAATCAAGAGGAAGAAAGCAAGATACGCTGGTTTTGCGCACTGAAGGATCCATGCTAGATGGTTGGTATAGATAGGTGAATCAAGAGGAATGATTCAAAGAGGACGATCGAGCTTGTTTTTAACCAGTTGATCCCCGGTAACGATACTTTTAAGTTTTCCCCTCTTGACCATCTTCACGTACTCGGCCATCTCATACAACGCAGAGCGTCAGTGGCTGAAAATCTTTTTGACTGAGACGCGACGGGGATCCAAGATACTTGAGGCCCGGGCTCTGGATTACCACTGCCGACAATATCGAAGGTTCCATGATAACCCCTCGTTTCAGTTGTAGCCAGACCGACCGGTCTTTGATTATCTCCATATACTGCCCTTCTGTTCGGGTATGTATGTCCCATTTACCGCTTTATTTGCTCACTGACCAACGCGTTGAAGTAGGCGGCAGATGTCGAAATCCATGTTGACGACACGCTTGTCTCTGTTCACATAAATCCGTACTTTTTAAGGCTCAATTTCACTTATCCCGTGTTGGAAGATGATGCCTCATCTGCGCAATATGATCCCAGCTCGGGATATCTTACAGTCACCTTGACCAAAGAAGTACCTGGCCAGACCTTTGATGATCTAGATCTTCTTGCGAAACTTCTAGCCCCTCGCCCTCCTGCCCACCATCCTGTGATTGAAGTGATATCAGAGACTTCGAGTACAACGGACAGCCAAAGTGAAGAAAATGATTTAGTATCAAAAACCAAAGCTCTCTCTTTGGAACGTGAGCGCGAGGAGATCTTGAAAGGTAGCATTTTCCATTGATGATGTTTGTTTCCGGTTGAAACATCTTCCAACAGCGGCCGAGAACGACTGGCAATTGCCGCAAGGAGTACAAGATCCCCAACTCGACGCCTCTATACAAAAGTATTACGGCTTCCTAGACATGCACTCGGGGTATTTTCGACATGTAATGCATACTGAGAACGAGGTTAATGAGCTCGGTGATGATGCGGAAACTTGTTCTGTTGCGGCACGCCATCAGACAAGGTTGAGACATGAAGATGATAAATTTGACGAAGAGTATTATATGTGAGTCGCTGGCTGATTGTTCAGTGATTCTCGAATATCTTGATTTCTACAGGGCAGATTACGCGGATGATGACAACATTCGCGAGCTCCTGATGTGGAAGCATCCCCATATCGATCATAGCGAAACTTTCAAGTACACGGATGAAGAGAATGCCGTAATGCTGCGCTTACCTCGTAAAGAATGTCAGAAGTCCGATCTTCAACGCCACTTGACAATTGACCATGTCCTATAGATCTTCCGACGACGGCGCAGACACATAACCTCTATCTTACTCTCCTAACAATCTTGTTTTCCTATGCATATGAATCACGCACAAATCAACGGGATCCCACTCCCGAATCTGCATGGACACTGTCAACACTTGTGCCAGCATTTTCAGCACTTGATCCTCCTGATTCCGTGCCTCCGTCTCTCACCGAACCCCTTGTATTTACAACAGAAGAGCTGACTCGTACCATGGCAACGTCATATCGACGCTCCTTTGCCTTCCCTCTCTATCGATCATTCATCCTCGCGGAAGCATGTCGCATGGATGTGGCCGGATTTTTAAATGGAGGTAAACGGACCGTTGTTCGATGCCTATTGGAAATGAAGACCATTTTGGATCATCACGAAGTCTACTACGTGTACAGTAAGATTTGGTTGGACGACTTTTGCGTTTGGGCTCAAGCATACGCGAGGTGCGATTCTTTCTCCACCATTTTTGGATCTTTAAAGTGATACATGAGCTTCAGTGAGACCGCTCTTATTGCTCTCGCCAAACAAACAGCAGAACTGAAGATATCAAAATCCTCGATCGGATGGCCTCTTCAAGCGTTGGAAGCTGCCACCCAGAGCGTAGAGGAACGGGAGAGCGACAGCGATGATGAAGATTCGGAGGATATGACCAGTCTTTGAATGCTTCGGTTTGTACCTTCATCAAACTATGCATGCTCCAGCGTATATCGATACCGTCGTCACTCGATGAGGAACGGTTGGAATTTCAACTTCTGAAAAATGCAGGGAAAAACTTGGTATGCCTGTCGACATCGAAGATGTACTTGCGCACAAGAGACGCAGCTTATACTACTATGGGAACTACAAGGCATAATACACTTTAATTAACGTGGACATCCTGTTCCCCACGGACTTGAAATATATGTGGGAGATGAGAAGACGTCTTCCAGGTGTGATCAGGAAGGGATCCGAATGCACAAGGCTTTATCTACCAAACAGGCTGCTTGAGAGAAGACTGTGTGTGAGCGGCACTCCACCATGCGTTTCAACAAGAGGCTGTGATCGAAGATGAAAAATTCGAACACAAACTTCTAGAAGCCATTACCATTATGAATGGGAACCCATAACGCTGAAAACTAATCGTCTTGGCCACAACCGTCGAGGATGCATGCGTGTTCACAATGATAATTGACTGCGTCGGTCTATGTGGCAAGTACTTAGCACACTGGAAGCAGGACCAATGATAGCAGAATTCACTTTTTGTTGAGAAATCTGTATTGGATTAGGTAAAAGTCAGGATGGTCTGCAACCAAGCTAAGAGAAAAAGCAACGTGGATTTAGTCAACAGGACTTCTTGTCTGTAGCGACACAAGAGATATAGAACAAGTCGGGCGACCGAAAAAGCAACGTGGATTTAGTCAACAGGACTTCTTGTCTGTAGCGACACAAGAGATATAGAACAAGTCGGGCGACCTGAACTCAAATTTCAACGTTGAAAATGACAAGTCTTCATAATTTTTGTTGTGCATTCAGTTGATCCTCAATAATATACTGGAAAGGTGGACTAAGCCGCAACGAGGCAGAGTGAAGGCTCTCAATAGAAAACAACACGTTGCTATAGTTACGTATGTATGGATGGCATGAGGAGACAGAAGATGTTTCGCCGCGCAATATGTATGGATCGTCGCTGCTGAACGGAAGGGTCACAAGGCCCGGCGCTACCCAACCTCCGCGTTGGCATCCATTTACTTACATTTACATTTTTATTCTTCCCATTTGCAGTTAAAACAATAATCCGATTTGAATTAGATGTGTCATTTCAGTTTCAGGTTCAGTACGTATCATGAAGGCTACTGAGTATGTACAGTCATTGCTTTTGTCGGTACCTGAGGTAGTTCGTGCGGACACACACCCACACTAGCTATAGAACTAACATTCGATATGTCATATAAAGTTCCTCTTACGTGTCCATCGACACAAACAGATACTTTCCTTAGGGTCTAAATCTCACATTTCCCCCACATATGCGGAAACATGCATGGGAATGATCACACCTGAAAGTCCTCAAACATAAATATTTCATGGTCCACGGGGTGCTTTCAACCCTTATCAGATGATGGATTTCCTTTTTTGAGTACATCTCTTTGCAGTAGTCCCGATATTGACAATCCTACACATTCTCATCTGTGTGCCGTGGATTTCCTTTTTTGAGTACATCTCTTTGCAGTAGTCCCGATATTGACAATCCTACACATTCTCATCTGTGTGCCGAGGGTTGCCTCGAAAAGATGTTCTTCTCAGCTTCTTAGCTGATCTCCGGGACTTACTTAGACCCGTAAAGGGTGTGCCGCAACACTCGGGCTTCTGCACTTATCACATCAAAGACAAGATCTCCGGGACTTACTTAGACCCGTAAAGGGTGTGCCGCAACACTCGGGCTTCTGCACTTATCACATCAAAGACAATGTCAAGATTCGAAGTTCTGAAGTTCTCGTATTTTTTTTATCACACGTCAGCAATCTACAGCTATCCATATTAGGCCTTGTTTTTATTTGGATGGACGCCATATTCATTTATCTAGGCTTGATGGTTTCACAATAATTTAACATGAGGTCAAGTGTATCATTTTTATTGGAAAGATCTATGTTAAATCACGAAAGTTTTGATAAATGGTCCCTGAGTAAGATCGATATCTGGATTGATTGAAGGCGAGTCACGAATACATATGTGGTCACTTCACACAGCTTTTTCGTAGCTCTTTGACACAGATACACATATGTATCATATATCAACCCTGATTTTGGATCCCACTGGATATTGTTGGACCCTATGATTTCAACATATATCCCCTTAATTCCAGGATGTGAGGTAACATAGACAGGAGGTGTCCATACGGGATAAACCCCACATGAGAGCATTAAGATAAATATGACTTCTTTGTCAACTTCGGCTTTGTATTGTATCGGATTGATATTGAGTCATCCAATACAAACCATAATTCACTGCAAGATTAGCACAGCCAACGAGTTTTTCTGACCATAGAGGCCTCCGACCAATAACTTACCGCGGTAAACAGTTGAGGAGGCGTCTGTCAGCCCTCGAATGTCCGACATGGACACTGAAGACCCGATGCATCTACACCGCGGTAAACAGTTGAGGAGGCGTCTGTCAGCCCTCGAATGTCCGACATGGACACTGAAGACCCGATGCATCTACCAGCACCAGCCGCCGATTACATTGACTTCCGAGAAAGACGTCCCATGTGGAAATTGCGGTCACAGATGCAAGTTTTTTTTTCCATGGAATCGAAGCCTCCGACAAACTCGGTTAAATAAGTTGTAGACGACCTATTTTCAGCATTTTTAATTTTCGGCTTGTACAGTATTGGCCGATAGCACAGATGATGGATGGAATAGAGAATTTCGCCTATGAGGAACGATAGGGATGGATGTGGGTATAGGGGATGAAAAGGCGAAGAAGTCCACTGCGGCGTTGTTAGCCTGAGTGTCAAACAGCCGTATGGTGGCTTCGAAAGTGCCTATCTGTATTGCTGTCGCAGCCTTTGACTTCGAACTTCGATTCTAACACGAAGGAATGGGAGAATAAGTGCTTACATGTATGTATTATTGTATGCTGTCGAAAAAAAAATCCAGAAGGATCATATGCATGAATTTGATGGGTATGTCAAACAAGTCAAACAAGGTTCGAAGGCTACAACATTTATCAATCGACCAAAAACTCTCAAAGACTGACAGACGCTGCAGATGTAGATGGTCGTGACGGGCATAGAGTAACTGGGAGAGATCCAAAACACCGCACTGAAGACCGAGAATCGTGCGCACCAACCGAAACGATAAAACTGAAATAATGGAACCGCTCGACATGATTTGGTAGGGCAATATATATAAATACATGTGTAGCTATCGCATTCTACAACTACAATCTTGAACACCATAATTCCTCGACCGGGTTCATTCTAGATTCAATAAAAGCCTGAACATGTCATTTACCAAACTTTAACGCAAGAAAGGGAATATATATACACGGTGGCGAGCAGTTTTACGCCAAGAAAGGGACGAGAGAAAAGAGACAGACACGAGATTGAGCAAGCCATATGTTACCCATATGTTACCAAGAAAAGTCTATACATGTGCTTAAGGAGCATGCTGCTTCGGTTGATTAATATGATGGCCTTCAGGTATCACGTCGAAGCCACTTTGACCGAGATCAACGGGCAAAGCGGCAGTTTCGTCTAGGACAGGGCAAGAGAGCAGTTCCTCATCTTCCATCCGCTCTTCATCGATGATACGGATGGGGCTGCTTGGTGGGGAAGCCGAAAGACAAGGTGGTGGCGAGACAAGGTTGTTGAATAAGAACTATGACAAGGCATGAAGATCAAGAATTAGCAGAAAAAGATGAGATTCCATACCGTGCCGTATCTGATGAATGTGTCTGGTCAACTTCTTGATTTTTCATGCTGTCAAAATTACTCACACCAGAAGAGAGAAGCCAGTGACTTGTAAGAGAGACGTAGGGAAAATGAATCTCTCCCATCCAAGGCCAAGACTAATGAGCCAAATTGAGAGAGTCCTACAGGTGTCAGTCAACGATCGAGCGGTGGCGCTGACATGTCGTGTGACGCTGAGGCCAAAGTAGTTAAAGAAGGCAATGCTGAAGGCGATCGCAATTCCAGAATATAGCACTGGGGCGTTGTCAATCATTTGATGCCATCCACGGGGGAGATCGAAGAAGGGAGACAATTTTGAGACGGATGGAAGGGCCAAGATGGGGAAAAGTAGAAGGATGGAAATGGCACCAAAGAAGCCCTCAAAACCGACCGCGACTAGTGGCGTAACAGAGTAGCGCTCTACGATAAATATATATGAGGCCTCAGTTGCCTATAATCCGACCAACTTACCCATGATCTTTTCTGTAGACAAGTAGATTGATTATTTGACCGAAAAAGAGAGAGAAAGGACACACCTTCAACAACAAATTGAGTGGCAGTACTGGCGTGTGTGAGAGAGGAATTGAGATCATCGCACAGAGAAAGGACACACCTTCAACAACAAATTGAGTGGCAGTACTGGCGTGTGTGAGAGAGGAATTGAGATCATCGCACAAAGTCAGAAGCACGGGGAAAAGCTTACAACACTTGAGCGAACAGGATGAAGAAGACGCCTTAAAGACATGTCCCAGATTTAGGTGACAGAGGCGATAGAGTCAAAAGATAAAACCTACCAACAAGAACCTGACTTGCCTCTGGTTCGTCAAAGGTAGACAGATCCGTCTTGATGAAGGAGGTGAAATATGGAACCACTGCTGCCTTGATGGCGTCTTTGACTAAAGAACCACTCCAGCCCACTAAAGCCACGCCTGCCATAACTATTATGAGAGAAACCCATCTAAATAACCGGGGATGGGTGATTGGTTGTCTAGGGATAGGAACAGAGCGTACTGATAGAGCCAAAGATGGCGACGAAGAAAGATGACACTAAAAACGCCTACGAAAAGGACGAGAGCACCGCGGGTCATTTGATAGATAGAGACAGGTGTATATAGGAGGCCGACATTCATTAACTTATGAAAAAGAAGAGTCAGAATTAAACCGCGGACTAAGTGTGTGAATGCTCACGGTAGTGCCGGTGAGATCGCATATGGCGGGAATCCAGAGAAGGAGGACTTTCCAACCAGAGAGAGTCTGGGACGTTCCGAGCTTGATAGCGACATGAGGATCCTCTTCGGAATCGGATGGTAGGTGGACCGGAGCCTGGCGATGTGTGGCAAACCACGTGTAGAGCACAGGGATAAAACCTTGGGATTAGTGAGAATTAGCACATTGGTAAGCTGGGCGGCGTGACTGACAGAGCATTTCTCCGACTAGAACGATTGGTTAGCAAGATGTGTGGCGAGGGCTGCATGGGGACGCACGGAACATTTGAAGGGTTTGCCAGACAGGCTGCTCATAGAGCACTCGGTTGTGCGGATTTGGATCTAAGCAGTTCTCGACACATTGCATATCCTGCAAGAGAATTGTTAATGATGCGAGAAGCGATATGTAACGTGAGGCTCGCCTGCCACTTGCTCCAGAGCGAGTTGCTGGATCCCTAGAGAAAGATGAGGATCGACAACGATAGTGTGAGACACGCGATGCTCACAGTGAGGATCATGCCTCCCAAGAGGAAGGGTATGAACAAGGAGGAGGGCATTGGGGACGACGCGAGTGGCGACAACAAGGAAAGGGTGGAGTGACCGTGACTGGGGGGGCCGTGACCGGGGGCCGGGGTGACCGGGAGACAAATGGAATAAGCGTGACAGGGATGTGACACGGGGATTGTTCGCACGATGATATCCGGAGAAGCAGACTTGTCGACAGATCTCTCTCGCTTCTAATTGCAATGCCTTTTATCCAGATTCAACATGGTCCATCACCTCTTCCTTTACATCCCCCCGCACGACTATGGTCCATTTAGTCCTTTCCTCTACAAAAGGTCCCCGCCTCCTCCTCCTCCTCGTCCTCCACTCATCTTTTTTCAGGAAACCAGGGGCTCAAGTACTTTCCGTATGTCGGCTATTTGGGCCTCACTCCGGTCAGAGTCGAGGGGGGTCAGTCTTTCTTACCTCGTACTCAATTTGCTTCTCACCCACAACCAGTCGTCCGCACAAAAGTCGACATGGACGCGAAACAATTGCTCGCCAAATCAATCACCGTCTCTGTTCGTTGCTATGAGTCGCGAACCGGACGCGTCAGTGTGCTCCACTCCAATGTGCTAGTCGACTACACCCAAGTCCTCTGGTCAAAACCAGACGGCGACGAATACGCCCCCATCGACGAGCTTGAGTTTCCATTCCGGATAACCGTACCGGCAAGAGTAGGAGGTTTCAGCACTTCCATATTCGTGGACTACCGCTGCATGTGGAGAGTCGAAGCTGGTCCGTCTGTCTTCTTTTCTTTTGTCTCGTGCTCATTTTCCTCTCAGTCTTGAACCACATGCCGATAACGGCCGTAGGTTCACGCCAGGTCAAGCATTTTGAGCTCCCTCTTGTCCGCTTCGATATTCCTTGGTCCCAACCGTCTCCACCATGTCCCGCAAAACCTCTTCTTCTCCACCAAACTACGAAACCAAAAGCTCCTCGATTACGGTACTCCATTGATGCTCCGACCTTCCCCATAGGTCCCCTTGACGTCGTATCTATTCCGATACACCTCATGCCTTTGGACCATAGCGTCTCCATTCGCTCAGCAACTGTGACAATTGAAAGACGTATTCAACTCAATGAAATCTACGCGTCCTCTTACATCGATGTACTTCCCTCACCGCTTCCCATTCAATTGAAAGACGTATTCAACTCAATGAAATCTACGCGTCCTCTTACATCGATGTACTTCCCTCACCGCTTCCCATTCTTCCTCAACCTCTCGAGTCTCTCCCGGTTCTTCGTCCTCATCAAAACAAAGTACGCCATCATCATCCTATTTTGAGCCGTCGCCTACTACGTTTAGTGGTCTGGAGACAATGTCATCTGACATCTCTTCCGACCCAACTGTCACCCCTCACTCTCTATATCAGTCATCAACATCGTTTGCTTCAGATCGACCCCTTCTCTCTCATCCTTCTCCAGCCGTGCCAATCACGTCCTCGTCATCCTCAACTATTCCCTCCAAGCTCGTCATTACCTCGATTACCGTATCCGAATCAACAGGACAATTCGTCCGGAATGAGCAAGGTATATGGTCCAAGGCCATTACTCTGCAATGGCCGGCAGCCAAGTCTCAAAGCCGGTGGGCAATCGGCGAGACTATCCAGTCTGAACTGGTTTCCGTCCGTTTCTTCGCCCGCGTCAAGGTCGGTTCTTCCATTTCATTCAACCTTTGGTGGCGCATTCTAACCGAACTACATGCAGGTTAGTGTCTCCTCACCTAACGGCACAGAGTCAATCGAACTTTCCGAGAAAGAGCTTCTAATCGTTTCCACTAACGAGGTGGAGAGAAAGGACGCTGTCTCCAAGTATAATGAGCTACTCCTGACCCACATGGAGAAGTCAGGACCCTCACGCTCGAAGAGCAAGTCTCCTCGGCGTGGCAGGCATGAGATGGATTCAGGTTTACCTCCACTGCCGGCACCATATGACGGAGCATGCAGCACTAAGCATGGCTCAAGCAGCAACAATGCAAGACTGCGACGCCCACATACAAGTGCAGGGCCACGAGATAACAGGTCGTTCGATTTTGCGGGCGCGCAGGAACGAATGGCATATCGTCACGGGGACGGCTCGAAAGATGGTGAGGCGGAGAATTCGTTTCGGAGACGGAGAGAGGATACTTCGGCTCCAGTTCTCAAGAAGATGCCGTCTCGGCCAGAGACAAGCCAGGGATTGTCGTTGAAACGACGCAGCGGGATTGGGATGGGGAGTTTGTTCTCCTCTGCGCCGAAGACTTCGGCGGCGCTAAATGAGAGCAGTAACGAGAGTAGGAGTGCATCGAGGGTGTCAAGTTCTGCACAGGCAGGACCAGCAGTCAAGATGCGGGAATGGGAGGAGGAGCTTGCGAAGATCGAAATGCGGAGTCGGAAGTCAAGTGATTTATTATGGGGCTTTGTGAGGAAACGATCCACAGGTGCGCCCAAAGCGCAAGGACGACCAACGTGTTGATTTCATTTGAACCTTTGCAATTGTTACATTACACATCCACCCACACGCACAAGTTGTCGACTACGTTAGTGAATAGTTTAATTATTTAATATTTAATCTGAGTGCGCGCGTTGTGACGCCGTGACAGTTGCTTGTCGTGTCTCGGTCAACGTCGACGTTCAACGTTCAACGAAGAACGATTATTTATTTCTGAACTATGCAGAGCTTTCCATGGCTACGGTTCACGGGTGCATCAGTAGGCCGTGAGTTCTCTCGATCGCCTTTTCTGCCGGAACCATGTCTCATCTTGTGTCGTCTGCTTCTAATGCCACCCTTACGGTTATCGCCTCATGTTGGCCCAATGCTCCTCGTACCATGTGACAATTTGCTCCTCTCCGCCACTCCTATGATTATCCTGTCCATCTCCATGCGTTCTTCGTTTTCGTGGGTCCTGAATAACATTTTTCCAGTGATGACAATAGGATATCTGCTTATGAAAGGTGCGCATTCTGCGGGATGGACACCCATTCCTGTGGGAACCAGTGCTCACATCCTTGGTATTCTCGGTGTTATTCCATCAGCTACGACACCAACTCCAGAACAATTGTACAACGTGAGCAATTCAAACTCGGCTTCTTTTCTTCATGTTGCTTCCTTCTGTCCTTCTTCCTGGCTTCGATTCCGTATTTGCATTTTGCCGTTCTTCTCGTGGTTATTTCGCATCCGTCACGGTACATGCGGCGCGTTTCCTTGCATTTACCATAACGCGTTATGATTTACTCCCGCAGCATTGCACTCACCTTAACTCTTCATATATTTAGGAAATGGCTCCCGATCTGCGGCGTAAAGTAGATGCGGCCAGGGCTCTGCGTATAGCGCGTGAAGCTGAGATGAAGAAACAAGTAGATGCGCAGGTCAGCCAGTCATCCATCCCGATTGCTCGTACCAATCTGATTTTGAAGCTGAGATGAAGAAACAAGTAGATGCGCAGGTCAGCCAGTCATCCATCCCGATTGCTCGTACCAATCTGATTTCGTCCTTGCATATACTTGCACCTTTCCTTTGCTCGTCGCACGAACGCTTGCTTGTTCATTACAAAAACAAATGACGCATGACCTCTTATCCGACGCTTGTTCTGTTCGTACACCCGGCTCACCCGATCCATGATACACGCACGCACCTGCTTTAGCTCGCAAACCAAGCTCGGCCAGAAGATGAGAAGCCCATTTGGGCAGACTCAAAGTAACCCCTCCAACTTACCTTCATACTTCCGTCTGTATCCAGATCCCCCGGGATCAAAGTCACAAAGTGTCAGTCACTCCGATGTAAATTATATTTTTGCCCGGACCCAGATAAAATATCCACTGTCACACCAGTTTTACTTTATTGAATCCGAGAACCCACTCGAGCGGTAGATTTTCAAACTTATTTGATTTAAATGTTGACGTCTGGCATGGATGCTATGTTTGCCGAGGCATGTGTGAAGGTTATCCTTATATGGGCAATCACCCGGGCCCGAACACACTTGGCGCGATCATCAGAGTTCCTTGCCACAGAGTTTGTTCAGGGTATGTTTCCTGTAGAACCGCCGTTGCGGGCATTTGCCGGAATTACACAGAAGCGACAATAATTGGAAGCATCAGGCATGTATTCATCACCGCCAATCGCCGGAGTAATCGTGTCGTACAAAGATGTACGGATGTACAAATCATGCTGCGGTGATTGGAGCGAAACAAGAAAGCGCGGGGAGTAATCGTGTCGTACAAAGATGTACGGATGTACAAATCATGCTGCGGTGATTGGAGCGAAACAAGAAAGCGCGGAGCAATTATCAACAACGGGGCGCTTCAGTGCAACCGCCCATACTTCATTCAACATGACAACCACATATGTACAACAATTATCAAGAACAGATTAGACTACTAAACGTTTGACCTCCTGACGCCACCAGTATTGCATAGATCATTAAGGTGATGAACAGCTTGAAGAGAAAAGCATGGGTCAGTTTATGCTTCTTTTCCGCTGGAAACGGGGTATGCTTAATCGTTATATATCATGCCAAGACTTGCAGCTTTGTTACCAGCCATGGTTGCGCGCGAATTGTCAATTGAAACATTAAAGTCTGTTCATGCCTGTAAATCGGCTCCAATACGTGAAAAAGAACTCGAACACATGCAAGCCCAAGTCAAAAGGTCATTGAACGCATAAACATTCGTAGTCCGTGTCCGGAAGTTGATACAAATCAAGAGCCACAAACTCAGGTTTCGCTTCCATGATAGAACTTGACCTCGAGATCGAGTCACAAGTCTTTTGTTGGAAGTATCTTGTGATGATGGCGTTGTGCGATTCAAGCGAGGCTCCAGGATCTTGGCGTGGCGGCCTCCAGTAAATTGAATCAGATAGCCCCCCAGGTAACCAAGTAAGGTCAAGGGTAAGGGTAAGAGCACCCGCAAAATCATCATGGCGCTCAAAAAGGCTACTCTGAACTTGTCACGCCACATTATTTCTGCCTGACGTCGGGTCAAAGCCGAGGGTTTATTCCTGCGAACATTATGAAGGCGATAAATTGTAACTCGAGCGAATTTGGAGATTAGACCACGTATCCGTGGCTGTCATGCACAAATTTGTAATCAAATCATCTCTGACCGCTGAATGTACATAGTTCACCTCATATGCCTCAGAAAACATCCCTGTCAGACCGATCTAGGCTTGTTCCGGTCATACTTGAAGGGAAACGGACTAGATTTCTTGATCGCTACTCTCTTACGTGGATGCTGTTGGGAATACCAAGGCAACCAGTGATACAACATGATGAGACGAAAAGGGATCGAGCGGGAAAATCTTTGTTGGTCCAGATATCAAATTTATAAGGATAGATTATTCGAAACCAGATTGACAGAAAACAGAAAACGATGGAGTTGATGAGACTTCTAGATGAGCTACAAGGAGTGTTGAATGGTGATCAATAGGCATTAAAAAAAGAATAGGAGGCGAGGCGATGCAATGAATTCTAAACCTTCCTTACCTAACATCAGGGAAGATTGTCAATTTGAAACCAAGAAAATAAGCAACAGAGGTTTTAAGATTGATTCAGAGACTAACCCTGAAAGACTAATGACTTTCAATTACGTCGCACGCTCTTCATGAGTCACTCTAGGACCTAGAAAAGGCTCGTAAGTAACAAACGATTCAGCAGATGAAGGCAGATTTTATACAATGATGACTGGGAGGAATCCTTAGAATTTATACGTGAGGTAGTGTCCGCGGCATTGGGATTGGGTATTAGTGATACAGGGGTCACCTCCCCGTTTGCAACAGGGCTGTCGTTGGAAAGGTTGCCTCCTAAAATGACACCAGCAGTGGCAACTGTACTCAATGCGACGTTGCGGGTGCTGTATGGAGATGGAGATGGACTTCGACACTTCGAAGACGACGATGCCGGTCCGGGTAGAGGTGGAGTGTGACTGCGTCCGATCGACAAAGAGAGTAAATCTCTGTTAATATCAAGAGAATTCCCTTGGAGCGGGGTGGATGCAAATCGGCTAGAAGCAGAGGTGGATGGGGATGACGAGATGCTTGTCGGATTTGCTGAAGAAGAATCTAAAGTCGAAGTTCCTACAGCTGAGGTTGAAGTTGCAGCTGATTCAGCCACTGCTGCGGCTGCTGCGGCTTCTTGCTTTCTCTTCTCCTCGGCCTCCTTGCGCTGGTGTTCCTCATGGTCGATTATGGACAGTCTCATAGCTTCCATTACCATCAACTTTCCGTGCAACTTAGTCAGGACCAAGAAGTTCTTTGTAGCAAAGGGGATGCTCACTTCTTCAAGATCTTGGCCGCCCAATCCCAGAATTTGTTCAAAGTTCTGGTTTTGGGCCTGCTGACGCCTTCGTGTTCTTCTACTCCCTCCATTGTCAATACCTTCGGCTTGTGCCTCTTCCGGACTCAACGCGTGGACTCTTCCACTAGTTACACCAACAGGAATGAGTCTATCTCCTACTTGGCGCATAATTATCCTTCTGTTCGCACGACGCGCAACTGCTGCACGAACTGCAGCCAACTTGGCTTCCCAGTCGGGACGAATTTGATCTAAATATGATAAGTCTTCTAAAAAGTTATATAGAATCAATAGGCGTACCGGTTGTTACAACTTCCGGACTGTCGGCTCCGAAGCTCTTCTGACGTCGTTTGTGAGTAGGATAAGATGGTGCCGGTGATTGCTGCTGGCTTCTCGACGATTCAGCAAATAACGACTGCGATATGAGCGCATCAAATGATTTAGACCTTGATTTTCAATGACTGTACGAGTTGCTCACGTTTTCGCAACCAATACCAGCACGCCATGGTGGTGGTGTATAAACAACCCCGAAGTTTTCTTGGACACAATACGGGCATGCGGCTGGTTCGGAGACAATATGGGTGGTGGTTGGTTCATTCCGTTTGATTTGTACAAAGCATTCTGTACAGATTGCTTGGTCACAACATCTAGAATGGTTTATGTTTGGCGGATAATACTACAATACGTCCATAAGGCAAATGGAAACAAGGAGTGATGCAGACACACCAAGAAACAGATAGGACATTCAACAGCCCCTCTGTATACCGCTGCCTCTGGTTTGCTGGGTTCTTTCAAAGATCCCGTTCGTTTGCTTGCCTTCGCGAGAGCATGAGACTGGGCTGGTGTTTCGATGCGCGTGACGGTTTCGTGGCTATCGAGGTCTGATGTCGGCAGCTCCTTTCTTGCAGCAAGAATCTGGTCATCATCCCAGTTCTCATCGTAGTCCTCGAGAGGTCTATAGAAAGGCGCCAAACGTCGTGCACATATGAATTGCGTAACCACATCTTGATTCCAGTCTCGTGGGCCGGTATAGATGCCCTGAGGAGTAAGAGATCCATAATCAACACTCTCATCGTGATGACCACGTCCCGACGATGAACTGTTGCCCATTGTGACCGGCCACCTCCGTAATGGATGCTTGGGTTATGATAAGTTCAACAGTCCTCGCACCCAGTGTCAAGTCCACACAGCAGTTGATGGTTATTTGTCAGGTGGCGCTGCAGATCGCTTGACTCATCGTCCTACATACATCATCCATCACCACATGCGGGATGAGAATATGTGTGGTTCTTCCTGGCTATGTTCGTTGGCAGAATTGAAAACGCTTAGGGTTACCAGGGCCAGTTCAGAAACCATCACGATGTACATTATCGCAAGATTTGATTTTTTTCTCAACGATCTCATAAAAAGCTGACTGGTGTATGCCCTCGCAACACACATACGAGAATTACTTAGGTCAAGGGCTTCGGACCCAAAAAAGGACCCAAAAGGAACTTGGCATGGATGTAAGAGTCGATAAGCGTGATTGGTCTCCATTCTTGAACCATGACCTCCGGTTACACACTGATCCCATATATGCGTCTTGACGGCCAAGATTGACTCACTTGTACAGCTCTTGTTGCAATTCCTCGAAATGGAATCCTCATCCTACACATCCAAAGTGGCCACGTCACTTTGGCACGTGCGTCAGTATTTTTGGCGATCAAGATATTTACACGCCTCTCCCATTGACCCTATAATTTCTGGTTGTCGAGTGCATTTGTGATTTCTTCACTTTTGTTTTCGCCTCTGTCGTCCGTCATGGACACCCCATGGACACATTCTCCCGAGCACATCCTCCAATACTTCGGTGTTGACGCGAATACTGGACTCTCACCGGAACAAGTTGTTAAGCATGCGGAAATATATGGACGAAATGGTGTGTTACATGTCTTCTCATGATAAGTTGATTTTTAAAATTTTCGCCTGCTTCTTAGAGCTGCCCGAAGATCCGCCTACGCCTCTATGGGAACTCATTCTTGAGCAATTCAAGGACCAGTTGGTTTTGATACTTCTGGCGTCTGCTGTCATATCTTTTGTACTGGCTTTATTCGAAGATTCTGGCGATTCCTCCTTCCTTGGTGCATTCGTTGAACCTCTTGTCATTCTACTCATCCTCGTTGCAAATGCTGCGGTTGGTGTGATACAGGAAACTAGCGCTGAAAAAGCCATTGATGTAGGCAGAACTAGCTTTCCACGCGTCCTTGTCGGTGACCAACATTTGAATTCTCTTTTAGGCACTCAAAGAGTATAGCCCTGATGAAGCTAAGGTAGTTCGTTCTGGTAGCGTTCGCCGCATACATGCTTCGGAGCTGGTCCCAGGAGATGTCATCACTGTAGCAGTAGGAGACAAAATCCCGGCCGATGCTAGACTCCTTTCAGTGTCCTCGAGCAGCTTCAGAATTGACCAAGCTATCCTTACTGGGGAGAGCACGAGTGTAAACAAGTCGGTGGATACCGTAAAGGATCTTGGTGCGGTTAAGCAGGACATGACGAACATACTTTTCTCTGTAAGTTGTAGCTTGACTTCGTCTTGTTTTGCACGACCAACTTCTGCAGGGAACTACCGTCGTAAATGGAACCGCGAAGGCTGTGGTAGTATTCACTGGTCAAAAAACGGCTATCGGAGATATCCACAAATCAATCACCTCCCAGATATCTGAGAAGACGCCTCTGAAACGTAAACTTGACGATTTTGGCGACCAGCTCGCCAAGGTTATAACTGTTATCTGCGTACTGGTATGGATTGTAAATATTCGTCATTTTTGGGACCCAAGCCACCATGGTGCAATCAAAGGTGCAATCTACTACTTCAAAATTGCCGTCGCCCTGGCCGTTGCAGCTATTCCCGAGGGTTTAGCGGCTGTTATCACTGCTTGTTTGGCTCTGGGAACAAAGAAGATGGCACAGAATAATGCAATTGTCAGGAATCTTCCTAGTGTCGAGACTCTTGGCTGTACGAATGTCATCTGCTCAGATAAGACTGGAACTCTGACAACAAATCAGATGAGCGTGTGCCGTGTTTGTCTTCCCATTTAGATTCTTTTTGTTCATTCTGACTATTATTACTGCAGTTTCTTATCATCGACGGAGCCACAAGTACACCTCGCGAGTATACTGTAGAAGGAACGACCTACTCTCCTATTGGTGCAATCACTACGGTTGATGGAAGCAAGGCTGAACTTCAATCAGAACCGATTCAACGGCTTGCAGAAATTAGTGCTCTCTGCAATGATGCAAAAGTTGTGTATAACGGGGTATGCCCAGGTTAATCACCCAAGAGAGATGCGACATCTTACAGATATGGTTTCTTGCCGCAGGAGAAATCCTCGTATACGAATGTTGGCGAACCCACAGAAGCCGCCCTCAAAGTCCTTGTTGAAAAAATTGGCAGCGGAGACGCTGAAGTTACCAAATCCCTTTCTACTCTTTCGGAGGCCGCCCGTGCCAATGCAGTTAATGACCACCTCGAGCGCACAATTCCTCGTCTTCTCACTTTCGAGTTCTCACGCGACCGAAAGATGATGTCTGTCCTCGTCAGGCTCAATGGCAGTGGTGCTTTGTTCGTGAAAGGTGCTCCAGAATCCGTTTTAGAACGTTGCACGTCTGTCCTTGTCGAGGGTAAAAGTATTCCGCTGACGCCCCTGCTTCGAGCCACAATTCTCGAGCGCACATCCTGTTATAGCTCGGGTGGTCTCCGTACTCTTGCGCTCGCATATGTCAATGTCCAAGATATTGATGCAGCACATTATCACTCTGAAAGTACGAAGGACTATGGCCGCTTTGAGCAGAACTTGACCTTTGTATCCGTCGTCGGCATGCTTGACCCTCCACGCCCAGAGGTTCGTGAGGCTGTCGCAAACTGCAAAGCTGCTGGCATCCGCGTTATCTGTATCACTGGCGACAACAAAGGCACGGCGGAGACCATTTGCAGGCAGATTGGGATATTTGAAGAAGACGAAGATTTGACTGGGAAGAGCTATACAGGAAGAGAGTTAGACGCCTTGAGCCATGAGGAGAAGGTTGCAGCGGTGCAAAGAGCGAGTTTGTTCAGTCGAACAGAGCCCGGACACAAAAGCAAGCTCGTAGATCTTTTGCAGGGCTTGGGTATGGTTGTCGCTATGGTGAGTCGATCGTATATGTAGATGATTGTGTTGCTGATAGTTTTCCAGACTGGCGATGGTGTCAATGATGCACCTGCGCTGAAAAAGGCTGATATCGGTGTCGCGATGGGCAGCGGGACCGATGTTGCCAAGTTGGCCGCAGACATGGTTCTTGCGGACTCAAACTTTGCGACAATAGAGAAAGCGGTTGAAGAAGGTAGACTTATTTATAATAACACAAAGCAGTTTATTCGATATCTTAGTACGTGTTTCCTCTCCGGGCTTTACTATTTCTGACTCGTTTAGTTTCCTCCAATATTGGCGAGGTTGTTAGGTAAGACGATCCCCACAGACTTCTCAGCAACGGTTCTGACTTCTGACTTGAAGCATATTTCTCACTGTACTCCTCGGCATGCCTGAGGCTCTAATTCCTGTTCAACTTCTCTGGGTCAATCTCGTTACCGACAGTCTACCTGCGACTGCCTTGGGTTTCAACCCAGCAGACCATTCTATTATGCGTGTCCCTCCAAGAAATAGTCGCGAGCCCCTTGTTGGCAGATGGCTCTTCTTCCGGTACATGATTATCGGTACTTACGTTGGCTGTGCGACTGTCTTTGGATATGCCTGGTGGTTCCTATTCTACGAAAGTGGGCCTCGAATATCTTTCTATCAACTGGTAAGTTTTTTTTGTCCCTCTTTTGCGCAACTCTGTCAATTGACTCCATGCCTCAAGACTCACTTCCATCAATGTACTTCTCTATTTCCTGAAATTGGTTGCGAGATGTTCACGAACGAGATGGCGCGTCGTGCCACAACCATGAGTCTTTCCATTCTAGTCACAGTGGAGATGTTCAATGCCATGAACTCACTTTCTGAAAATGAGAGCTTGTTAAAACTCCCTGTATGGCGGAACCCATTCCTCGTGGGCGCAGTTGCGCTCAGCATGGCACTTCACTTCATGATACTCTATGTACCCTTCTTCACCGTAGGTTCCATTCTTCTCTACTGCTTTCTTCTCGGCTGATGTGTCTGTCATTGTCCAGACAATTTTTGCTATTACTCCGCTCAATTGGATTGAATGGAAGGCTGTCTTGTACCTTAGTGCCCCTGTTCTTGTCATTGATGAGATTTTGAAGTCTGTCACGGTAAGTTTTCGAGCGCTCTTGATCACGATTCTATTGTATCTGATCTGATGTGACTTTTAAGGCAACATTCATTGATCCTCCTTCCAAGGTGAAAGTCGACTAATACATACCATATGTACCCGTAGGAAATAAATCACTATACATTGATCTCCTGCATGGTTTTCGCATTGGGAATAGCACGGATTTTCCCGTTTATCCGCATCGGCAGAAGTTTCTTCTGTGTCGTTTACATAAGTAGGGATGCATAAACAAGCTACCTCTGATGTGTTTTCTTCGCATTTTTGTACTGAAGCTGCAAATTTACCCAGACAGAATATGGAGCCGTTTTCCGGAGGATTAAATATATATTTTCAGGGTGGTTACAATGCACCATGATGCCGCCGTGAGGTTTCCCATCACGTAAGTTGATCATGTTTGTAGTTGAAGGGATTGTCACATTAACTCCACATTTTGTTTGACTGATCAAGTCTACTCTCTGCCGATTGTCATTCTTTTTCTTAACCGTCCTCTCTTTCACGGCACTTGTGCCACTTGCGTTCTTTACACAATCAGTCCAACCTCAAATAATAATGCGATCTTTCGCACCTTTTGTCTTCGCTCTCGTGTCTCTCGTACTTTCGACCCTCGCTCGCCATAATTCCGGTACTTCTCTCCGAAAACCTCACGCTCGTAAATCTTCGAATACTTTATCAACAAACATTACCGTTGGGGGTGAGGGAAAGGCGTTGAAGAGAAGATTTGGCCCAGATGCCAGGTTCTCGTTCTATAAACCTGGGCTGGGGGCTTGCGGCCAAACAAACGGCCGAAACGATTTTGTAAAGGCACTACCTGTCTCAGCAAGCTCTATTTGCTAACAAAATTCCAGATTGTCGCGTTAAATCAAGAAGTAAGCATTTCGAAGTAACGAGAAGTCCTTGGCTAATCTCCACTTTCAGCAATACGGAAATGGTGAGAACTGCTTCAAAGCAATCACAATCACATATAAGGGCAAGAGCACTCAGGCAACAATCGTGGACAAGGTAAAATCCGTCCACTTACCTCCTTGACCAGCTCACTCACCACAAACAGTGTATGGAGTGTCCGTACGCGGCTCTCGACTTTTCGCCCGGCCTATTCGATTTCTTTGGGCCCGAATCTGCTGGTTATCTCTATGGGTCTTGGGAATTTGGATCTGGAGAGCCCAAGACGACGTCTACCCCAAAGCCAGATCCAACTACGACAAAGGTGAAGTCAACGACCACGTGGACACCTGAGCCCACGACCAGTTCGACTACTAGTACTACGGAAAAGATGACAACTTCTACATCCACTCATTCTTCAACGCCGTCTTCCTCTTCCTCCGCGGCGTCGAGTACTACCAAGACTTCCCCATCAGCTACTTCCAGGAGTTCTTCTGCTACTACCACCCCATCAAGTACCGCCATCGCTGTTCCTACTAATGTTTTGGGCCAGTTAGACTTGGTGATGTCGAATTTGGGCGCTATACTCATTGGAGGAGTGCTCAATGGGGCTGGCGGACAATAAGTGGACTTTTTTTCTACATCTTAATGTGTAATTACTTTTCTTTTAGTTTCAAGGCCTTACTAGCTACAATGAACATGGAATATACTTTTTGTTGCTTCATCCATTGGAAATAAACCATAAAATTTGTTGTTATTTGGGAAAGACATCTCCGAATTTTGCAGGGACGATTGTTCATTTTTATTCCCCTCGCTTCGTACTCAAGGCCGCCGCCTTACGCGTTCTTTCATCCTACGCTCGTTATCACTTTGAGACGTCGAGATTTGCAATGCTAGCAAATCTTTTCAGTCTTTCTCTTCTTCTCGCGGCACCTTTAGTCGTCTGGGCTAATCCTCATGGATCATACCATTATAATCGCCACGTCGAGATTGCGAGGCGTCAAACAGGAGATGTCCAACTTTTTAAACGTTTCTCGAGTGCTAGATGGACGTTCTACGATGTTGGACTGTGAGTGACAGCTGCTATCTGTTAATGACATTCGCAATCAATGCCATTTCCTTTAGTGGTGCGTGTGGCAAATGGAACGTTGCGTCCGACTTCGTGCGTCATATCCTCTATGTAAATTGTAACTTTTGATGAGCCTATTAATCGTTAGATTGTCGCTTTGAATAGTGCTGTGCGTTATTGTCACTTTCTGTGCTAGACGAATATTTATCAGAAATCAGCAATTTGGAGGGGGTTATCCGGGTCCCAATTGCTTCAAGCAGATTACCATGACCTACAATGGCAAGACTACCACTGCTACCATCATGGACGAGGTTTGTCGCACTCATCGTCTAATAACTTGAGCCTGATGTCCCGTTAGTGTCCTGGATGTCCTTATGGTGGCCTTGATTTGTCCCGTGGACTTTTCACATTCTTTGCGCCAGAATCTGTCGGTGTCCTTTCAGGTAATTGGCACTTTAACGATGACGGTGGCGACGACGGCAGTCCTGCCCCCCCTCCTCCCCCTCCTCCCCCTCCTCCTCCTCCCCCGCCGCCAAAGACATCCAAATACGTTGCCCCGACCACCAGCACCAAACAAACAACCAAAACCACCCCCGCATGGACTCCTGATCCCACTACCTACTGGACTCCGGACCCTACCACTACCACTACCACCAAGAGAAGGACAAGCACTACTTCCAGTCCTCGTCCTCCATCTTCCACCACGTCTTCCACTAGTACTAGCCGCAGCACTAGCGCTGCTCCTTCCTCATCCTCGAAACATTCGTCCTCGACTTCTTCCATTCATACTACCTCTTCACCCGCCATCCCCTCAGCGACACATTCGTCCACGAACAGCGGTCACAACTTGGCTACTCTTGAACAGAGTTTCCTTGACTTGGGCGCGCTTGTGGTAGCAGCTGCCTAAGACCTAGCATATATTACGACGGAAGTGTCAGTGCGTAATGGATCTGGGATCATCATTCTCGCCTGCCTTTCTCCGTTGTCTTATCTCAATAAACGACGGAAGTGTCAGTGCGTAATGGATCTGGGATCATCATTCTCGCCTGCCTTTCTCCGTTGTCTTATCTCAATAATTAGGACTGCTAACAATCAAGCACGATACCCACATTTTTACTTTCCTTATCATCCACGACATATATCAACCTTTCAAGTAATCTACTTCTATTTTGATGGTGGATAGCTACAGGATTCCGAGTGAATCTGATCGCGTTTCTTTTTTAAAACTTTCCATTTAGATAACTGTGAACTATCTATCCTTTTTGAAGCCATGGCCGACGCTTCCACAAAGTGCAGCGTCACTCATTTGCCAGGGCAAACTGAGTTCTTTTTAGTATACTTATTCTCTGTGGTCCAACCTTTACGCGAACTGTCCGCCATATGACATGTGACATCGAGGCAAGCGCCGTGTGGGAGGGAGGGTTAGAAAAATCGCATCCCTATAGTCTGACAGGCGAGGGGGAAACAGATCGTGGCGCCCTGAACCGCATTGTGGGGAATGAGCAGCTCAGCTAGAGCCTTTATACGGTCCTGGATAGTTTATTTTCAAGTACTACTGCAGTTTTCCTGAGCTTGGCAATGCAGGCAGGAAATGTAAACTTTGAACACTGGTAAACGAGATGATTGTTGTGATCAAAAGGAGTTTGAAAGCGCGTAAACCTTGTTTGTGAAAAACTGTGCAGGTGCCGGAAATGCAGACGAGCGGCCTGTACGCTTCTCCTCCACTACACCCTCTCTATCATCATCCATATCATCATGTACTTCCTGGTCTGTCTTCAGTTATATCGACTTACTTCTAGACCTGACTTTGTAATAGGGCCACAAGATCATGAACTCAAAAAGCAATACCTTTCGCTCTTACCGCCTCAGCAAATCATTGACATTTGCCTCAACTTTGACCTCCATGTCCCACCCTACGTGAAGAGCACAATATGGCCCCCAGATATCAATGCTGCTATAGCAGCTATCCAGAAATCATGCACAGGGACACCTGTGGCGTCGAGTTCAACTTCAAGTGGCGAAAAAGCTGCAACAGACTTGTCTAAGGAATCATCTCAGCCACCATCTACGGTTGTACAGTCAATAGAACAGCCAGCTGAAGCACAGCCGCCCGACAAGCCACCATCGCCCGCGCCAGACACCTCCCAAACTTCCGCACAATCTGAGACTACAGCACCTTCTTCTTCAACACCTGCCACAGCGGCCACAGCTGCTCCTCAGCAACCGCCATATCCTCATCAGCCATACGGGTATGGTCATCCTCAAGCTGCCTATCCTCACGCACCGTACTACCAGGCTCCCCCTGGATACCCCCCATATCCCTCTCCGTATCCTTATCCTCTCCCTGGTCAATATCCACAACCACATCCGACATTTTCTCAACCTGCTTCTGTACCCTATGCTCCTCCGCCGACCCACCCTACCCATGCGCCGCCACAGCCTCACGATGTTTTCGTCACTAACCCTACTTCCACTGATGATCTTCCTAGTTATGAAGAGATGATTGCTGAAGCTCTCACTGATTCTGTGGATCCTGAGGGATGTGCGCCGAAAGACTTGTTCACCTGGATGGCAGCACGTTATCCTTTGCAGCAGAATTTTCGTCCATCTGCAAGTCAAGCTCTTCAAAAGGCGTTCAAGAGAGGGAGGTTTATCAAGAGTAGTAATGGGAAATATAGGCTTAATGCAACATGGGAAGGGGGTGCTGTAAGTTCTACTCCTTTACATTTTGTTAAACAATTTTTTTTATCCCGGAATAGACATCAAGACGAACGACAAGACGTCCACAAACTCAAAATCCCACATCGGCTTCCCCTGCACCCCCATCCCCCTTCACACACGCGCCGCTTGTCCATCACAATCAGCCATCCCATGCTCCCGCGTTCCAGACACAACCATATGGTTATCCATTCCAACAACCGCCGCAGGGGTTCCCAGGTTACACACGACCTGGACAAACACAAACCACACCAGCGGCCTCAGCCACCACGGCCACGACTTCAACTTCCGATGCCAGCCAAGCGACCTCTGTTCAGGACGCGTGGGAGGCGGCGCAAAACATTCTGAAGGCCATCAATTTCGATACGTTATTGTCTCTACCCAAGGAAGAATCAAACAATGTAGAACCGAATCAGCCTTCCGTTGGACCCAGCACTGCCGCTCCGCCCTCTACCAGTGGACCGTCGGCATCGGACATACCGCAGAACACAGCGGACACAACCGGCGCAGTGACCGACACGGAGGACTATTCTGCTGGTCGGGCAGAGCTTCAGGCGCATCTGGCGCTGCTGGCTGCTCAGTTGGCTGAGCTTTCACAGGAAGATGAAGCCGATCCTGTCGTACATTACCCCGTTGTCACGTCTCCTTCAGCTCCTCCCCCTTCTGCCGCTACTTGGATGACAGCCGTCGCCCCACCTGTCACAGCATCTCTTGTACCTCCCATGGCAAGCATCCCACTCCCACTCCCACTCCCACTTCCGCCTCCACCCCAACAATCACAATCACAATCACAATCACAATCACAATCACAAACGCAGTATACTATGCCTTTGTATACGACCCCGGCGGATTCGGAAACAGCTCAGCAACATGCACCTCCAATACCGATGCCAACCGCTGCGCCCGCGCCCTTGCCACCCCCAGTGGAAGCCATACCAGCGGAGGAAGAGGAAGACAGTGATGATGATGATGATATGGAGGCGGTGATATGATTACGGCACATGTGTATTTTTTTTATACTTTAGGATCAATGCTATCGCTTTCTTGCGTGTAATTAGATAGATGTTGGTGCTAAACTTACAAAACGTTCTTTGAGCTTTCAGATCAGCAGAAGACTCGATCCTTTGCAGATCACGTACAAATTCAGGCAAAGCAACCCACTCATGACGAGGAAGTAATTGATTGGTTTTGACGATATAACAGTCCCCCATATATCGGTAGAAAGGGCCGTCCACAATACCTGGAATGTCAGGAAGCTGGAGGAAGACGCGGACAGCATGTCTACAGAAGAAATCGTGATCAGGGATTTGGGGAAGAACCGTCACACCCCTAGACGAAACATAACGTTCAATCTGGTCAACACAAAAGTCGTAGTAGATGGCAGCATCATGTTTGTACGCCAGACGGTCACTACCGACAATATCGGTGTACCTGATTAGAAGAGCAGGGATAATTTCTAATTCCTGGAGAAAGTGGAATATGAGAAGCAGGATTATTGCAGAGGAGACTGCGGGCAGTGCAGGAAAGCAACTCGTTCTCCTTCTACCATGTTGACCCCAGAGGCCTTCGTATTATTGACATTCCCAAATATCACTCTTTCGTTCTGTGGTCTCATTGAGACCGGTGTCCTCAACCTCGACTGTGTGACTGTCCAAGTCCCCAACACCTCCAATCCAGTCGATCGGGACGGGCGGCGGGCGGGCGGCCCGCCCGCCCATGTCTATCTCGTTCTTCATCTGAGTTCAATTGAAATTCCATTAGATCCTGAACGAATAATTCAAAGGACAGATGGGCAAGGGCAGCGAGTCTTCGACCCCACAAAGTCTGGTTCACCGGATATCGTCATTTCTGTGTTTCTGCCCAGTCCAGACGAACCCTACTCTTAAGTATGTCATGTACTGGATTTCCAACGAATTCATGCATTGCAGCTCTTCGAGAAGTTCGCTGCATTTTTTTTCGTATTGTTACGAGGTATTTGGGACAATGTTCGAATTTTGAAGGATGTACTGGATAATAAGCCACGATATCAATAAGGGGATCGATTAGTCCGTTGGAAAGGAAACGTGACCAGAGCTCAGTACCTTGGAATAGAAATAGAAATAGAAATAGATAGAGTGTATCTAATTATGTGACTTGTGGTGACTCATGGAGCCAAGCAACTCCCATATCTTCATATCTTGGCCCCCTGCTGCTTTCGACCCTCAAAATTTTTTCATCGATAAGTTTGTAGCGTGTTCGAAGCATGGGAATAGCGTGTATATGTATCGCTTGGAGATGACATCCGAATGAAGTGTTGCAGCGTTGTCAGCAGCGCGGCCTGTCAAAACTATGTGGTAACTTTGGTGGATTTTGACAGTCCTTGGCGTAGATCAATCTTTGAGCAAACAAGTCAGGTGTTTGTTCCGGTCTTTTAATTCTTTGTTTCCTGGCTCCCATCATCTCGTTTCTACCTTTCCTGACGCTGCATTCTACCACCTCCGACGAGTCTCTCACTCCTTGGAACCACACTCGTTAAGATCGTCTAGAGTCCACGATATCACAAATGTATTTTGGATCTGCTCTGTTGTCTTTCCTTATCCTGCCCTTGGCTGTCCTGGGCCATTCTCCTCGTGGCGACGTACATACACGCCACCACCAGCTTGCGAAGCGCGCAGCTGGAGAAGTTGAGTTGCACAAAAGATTCTCGGCCGCTAGGTGGACTTTTTATGATGTCGGCCTGTGAGTCCATGAATTCTCATTATATCGATATGGTCTAAGCATCGATCGTAGTGGTGCTTGCGGAAAAACTAATGGTCCGAACGATTTCGTACGTGTAGACCTCTTCCTATCTTGTTGTCCCCATTAACGTGCCTTTTATATAGATTGTTGCGCTGAACAGTGCTGTGCGTTAATGTCTTCCAATTCCACCTGTATCGACTTCTGATTTTCAAGTCTTTTCCTGGATAGCAATATGGTGGAGGATATCCGGGCCCTCACTGTTTCCAAACCATTACCATGACATACAATGGAAAAACAACCACTGCCACTATCATGGACGAGGTCAATCGCCCTTCTTTATCGTATAACTACAAGGACTTATCTTAGCGTCGCTAAACAGTGTCCTGGCTGCCCTTACGGGGGCCTTGACCTTTCACGTGGTCTCTTCACGTTTTTTGCCCCTGAATCTGTCGGTGTCCTCTATGGTGAATGGTCCTTTGGTAACGGTGCGCCTGCACCCGCTCCCAAGCCTACGACCACGAAAGAGGCCCCTCCTCCCCCGCCCAAGACCACCTCAACCAAAGAGGAGCCCACTACGACCTGGAAGCCTGAACCCACAACTACATGGAAGCCCGAGCCCACGACTACATGGAAGCCCGAGCCCACAACCACTTCGAAACCCGAGCCAAAAACCTCATCGACAAAGACGACATTCTCTTCCTCTTCCTCTTCCACGCACAGCTCCAGTTCCTCCAGTTCAGCGTCGTCTGACTCGGTCATGTCCAGCTCCACCGTGTCTAGTTCGAAGACGTCAGTTACCCCGGCACCTTCTGGCTCCCAGCAGCCCTTGTTAAACCTCCAAGCCGTCGAAAATGTGTTCGGTGCTTTGGGCGGGATCGTTCTTGCTGGTGCCTCAGCTTGAATTCTCGTCATCCTTTGAGTATTTATGGTGACAGCATACCTTTGAATGTCCCCTTGCGCTCCCATTTTTCTTTCTGATTTTACTGATTGGCATAGTTAATTGCTTCCTGGCTGGACACCATTGCATTATACCCTTGCATTGTTACCACCGATGTCACAAACTATTTACTAGTCCCCCATCATTTGATTTATTAGTCAATTGAATTGATCATAAGAGTGCGCCTACTTACACTGTCCGATGGAATTATAGACTCGTCGGAAATGGAGGGGAAGCATGATAGACAGTAAAAAGGAGCTGATCAAACCTGGTGTCAGCTTATGCTCAGCTACGTAAGGAAATGGAGGGGAAGCATGATAGACAGTAAAAAGGAGCTGATCAAACCTGGTGTCAGCTTATGCTCAGCTACGTAAGCATGGATGTTTATTTCCTTCTCGAAACATGTTGATAAGATTTCGTTCTTGGATGAACTTTCAATAAAAGAGACAGCTCACGTTGGGAATTCATTTTTTGTTAGTCAAAAATTATCTTTTCCTCGAAGACAAAGGCACCAAATTTGGAAATGACAAAAACTATACAGTATGGAACCAAAGCGGAACTCGGGAGACCGACTGAAGGTCATTATCGTAGCCTACTTACAGTTACTGGCATAGGACAGTATTGGTATCTAGCATCGAAAAATAGTGTACAAGGTCTGAGCGATGATCTCACACCAAGATCGAGGTGCTTATGTGAGCCTAAACCCCCCTTTTTTTCTTTGAACCACTATATATATAAGTATACCATCTTGGAATCATCAGCCACTGCTCATCGTCGTCGCCATCATGTCCCACCTTGACCCTCTTGTTTCCCCAGCCTTATCTGCAGCCTCAAATATGTCATCTCTTTTTGATCTTTCCAACGATACATCCTCCTCTCGGTCCGATGGATCGGACGATGAGATCATCTACAACTTTTCAGAGGTTCCCTCTTTATCTGCAAACGAATTTTCTCGCATCGCTGTATCATCAGATGACGACTTTGTCGTTCTAAGTCGTCCGAGATCGCAGCGCAGCACACCGGAAACAGAAGTATTTAACCATGACGAAGAAGCTCTAATGGGCGCTTCAGGCATTACAGACCTTGTCGCCGGTTTGGCAGATCTCGCCATCACTCCGACATCTGGGCGTCGTCGTCGGGCGCTTCAGGCATTACAGACCTTGTCGCCGGTTTGGCAGATCTCGCCATCACTCCGACATCTGGGCGTCGTCGTCGGTGCAAAGGAAAGGCACCGCAGATTCCTGTTTCCGTCGCTGGGACAGTTGCAAAGAAGAAGAAGCCAAAGAAAAAGAATAAGAACAAATCACAACCTTCTTCAGTGGACGCTGCCGCCTCGTCGTCATCGTCCGGGTCATTGCCCCACTCCAAACGTGCAGCATCGACGACGCTCGTTACAGAGAAGCGTAAAGTGGCCAAGAGCGAGCCGAGTAAGGTCAAAAAGGAGAAATCCAATGGGTTAAGTGGACGACCCCTTGTAGAGAATCTTTCTGACAAATTCTCCGACTATTGCGAGAGCGACGTCGGTTCGCCTTCAATGTACGAGGAGGCTTTCGCCTTCATCACGTCGTACGTTGACCTCTAATTGCTTTATTTCTTTCCTTTCACCATTGTAATAGATTCCTTTCCAATCCCGCGGCACGAAAGGACTCTGCTTGCCGTCTCACGCTCCTTCAGGCCCTTATCATCGAACTAGGCCTGGCGAAATCTTCCCTTCCTTGCTCTCTTCGCGCCGCTAAAGCTTACTTAAAGTCTCGCGCCTTCCTCAACATCAATGAGTATATCGCAGTGAGAGATCAGGGTCCTGCAGCAGTCCAGCGCATCCTGTATCCAAGTCGGACTGCATTGATCAAAGATATCCGCAAGAATAAGACAAAGGCACCCCGAGGATGGGTGAAGGACCATGGACTCCAGGTATTATTGGTTAAGTGCTATCAATGATCGAGTAATCTAGCCCTTTTTTCTTGACTGCTTTATCATCTCCCAGTGGATATCCTCTTAAATATCTGTCTTCTGGCTTCCTAGCCCTGTGATTGCTTTTTTTTTTCTGCCTGGTACCCCGTACAACGCTTTCATCAGACCCTCGATATCAATAGTTATGTAGGTCAATATATCAGCCGCTTTCAGTCTCTTGGAAGGCCAGCAGTATAAAACATCCAGAGTTCCGTACAGTGTTTGGATATTACCGAGTCTCCTATAGCACTACTGACCATCTTGTGTGTCGCGGAACTAGAAATCGTGAATGTCTTATATGCCTGCCCATATATTCTTACCCCTGCCAGACCATCTCACATTGATACGGATATTTACATCTTATCAGACTCTATTGTATAAGATGGGCTGATACAACGCACGACATGCCCGAGGTCGACAGGTACATTAACGAGTTTGATACCATGTGCCGGTCGGTGAATGTGAACGTCAGCAAGGTAACGTGGAACACAAGATGAAGAGAAAACTGATTGACGTGAATACACACAGGTTAAAAAAACGGAGCCGAAGACATGTTTGGAATAGCCCTTTTTTTATAGCCTGGAGTCTCATTACTCTGTCCTCATGTGCGACATAACACATAGGTAGCATTCAAAGAACGAGCGGAGGTGGTGCAAAACACTCCCCGCTGATACCATCCCCTAACGAGACCGGAAATGATACTTTTTCCTCACGACACTATCTTCCAGTAAACAGCACTATTCTCGGGACCAACAACTGCACACTGCTCAACTTGCACATTGTTTTTCCATACCTTGCCGTGCAAGTCAAGAACCCTTTTCGCCGTGCGTCTACGGAGCATGAAGCGATCGCCTTCGGGTGTCTCAAGGACCGTTGGAATAGGAATACTTGATTTTTTGCCATTGCCGAGTTCGGATTCATAGTTCTTTCCCCATACGACGAGATCGCGCCCGCCGACGTCAGTCGTTGTGCCTGTGTTTAGCGTGAGCAAGACATGTCCCGTGGGGGATATCGTAACAGCATGTGGGGCGATAGGTTGGAGGCTTTGAGTAGCGTCGCTGTCTGCAAGGACGATGAGCGCATAGTTTTGAAAAAAGGGAGCTACTCACACTCGAGGAGGCCACTGACATTCTTGGCACGTAACGGGGTGCTCTGTGAGCTACTATATGTATTACTGCCAAGACCGCCCCATCGACCATTGCCACAGACAAGGAGGTCGACTGTAGTAGGAGAGGAAGCGCTAGTGCGCTCCACAGTAAAAGCTGTCAATTCTCCACCTGCGGAAAAGGGCGAGTTCGAGAGGGGTCGACGACATTGAGGTTTCAATCTTACCTGCTGTAATGTCCAAACACTTTGTGTTCTTTCGACTCGTGAAAGACTTCCAAAGAACGACTTCTGTCGGAACAACGATCGTATCTAACGCCACATTACTTCCCAACCCAGTTTGTCTGTATGGTTCCAAAGTTCAGCACAGGTAATCAGAATCGATCACTTGACTAACCCGGCATTATTGGCACCCCATGCAAGGACTCTCCCGTTTGGTGTGCGTGCAAAACTCGTCCTTGCACCTGCAGCGATTTGTGCGATCTGAATGCCTTTGAGAGTAGGAATCTCGAAAAAATTGGTACAAAATCTGATGTTCGAATCGTCTATCCCAAGTAGGTGTTCTGATGTTGCAGGCGAAGAATCGGGGCGTGATACTCGAGAGGAGTTGGCGAAGGGATCAGCAAGAGATTTTGGAACGAGTTCGACATCAAGGTGACCGTTTGTTTTAGAACGATGGTGAACCGCAGGATTAGGAATCTGAAATTTGCGTAACCCAAGTTGGCCAAAAACATTGGCTTTCTTGTCTACTGGATGGGCAAAAGTTCTTCCCTTGGAAGTTAATGCCAGGACATGGTGGTCTCCGGCTTCAATTGAGATAATTCTGTATCGATTTATGAGAGTGTTTATGAGGTTACTTGAAATGCTCACTTTTCGCCCCATGAGAGATGTTCCGCGGGAGTGATTTCGACAAAGTCAATGGTCTCATCTTCGCCCCAAAACCATCCTGTGCCCCACCATGAATCGCTGGACGGTGTGGGCGCACCTGCACGAAGGGTCTGCTTGTCAGACTTAGTCGATAACGCATAGACTTTTCCAGATGCGGACAGTGCGTAGAGTTTTCCTTCAGTAAGCTTGAGTTTTTTGATATTCTGAAAAAGTTATCAAGACATGTCCACAAAGCGGAAGGCACTTGAAAAGCACCTTTTCTCTCAGTGTTAGAATCGGCTTCTTTTTCCGGTCATCTCCGCCTGTGAATCCATTGCCCCACTGATACACGTCACCCCGAGAATCAACGCATGCTGCGGTGTCATTGTGAATCGCTAGATCACGAAGTGCAACTCCATCTAACCACTCTGCAATAGAAGGTGTTCTGATGACGTCTGTTCCATCCATTGTCAACGTGTTAGACCTGCTGATAGTCAGCCTATGTTTTAATGGAGTATTGTATGACATACTTGTTTGAACCCCATACGACGGTTCGAAGGTCGTCCGAATTTTCTCTGTCACTTCCTGTAACGAGAGTCGACTTTTTCTCAGTGGCATTTCCCAATGTAATTTGCGGGGCGGCGTCGTTATAAACAGGTCGGTTGTTTATATACCAGAGGATGTACGCAGCAAATGCGCCAGACGAGACAACGATATGTGGACGGAAGCGTATGCGTGCATTACGCACGGTAGAAGATGCCTGGGAATGTAAATTGCGGAGATTAGTGTAAGAAGCGGACCCTGCACGTCTGAACATGGGTGTATTGTGAAAGAATAGACTCGCCCGTGAAACATTTTGAGACAAATCTTGGCGCGTCGCGGTCACGTGCATCTAAGTAGGCAGTGGAGACCATCGCCGCGAATGTACGATATGTATCAGTTACAGACCGAATTTCAATAAATATGCCAGCGACTCGACAGTGTCGTGACTCAAGACTACCACGACCGTACCGCCTCCCTAAATTGCCGTCTTTCTTGCTCGAACAGCGAAGAGACCAGTGCTTCGATCCTTGAGACCTTTTTTTGTATGGTTGTAGATGAAGATGCAATTCTCCGTTCAGTTCTCCCTGCCTACGTCTTGTCCAGCTCCACGACAAGAGAAGTCCAATGACTTGCTACAGAAGATAAAGATATCACACCGAACTATTCTCTCTGGCGATCATACAGGGTTATTCATAACCGTAAGCCCGGACTTTGAAATTATGTCATGATTAAATATTTTACAATTAGATATTTTCAGATATATTTATTTATTTTTCCGATATATTTATTTATTTTTCCGAACTCCTTTATTCCTTGAAGTTCCGGTTTCGCAACTCCTTTTCTTTGTAGTTCCGGTTTTACAAGTATCCACAGGTGACGATGTTTTCTCCTAAAAACTACCTTTTATCGATTATCACACTACCGCTCGGTTATCACAAGGACAATTAGATTAACATATGATTAGCAGAAAGTAAAGTATAAAAGCTCATGTATTCGATAGTCAACTCTAACTTCGTTGCTGTTGGTTTTTCTCTGATTTAATTATTAAGTCAGTTCCTGACATTGCAACGAAGTTCCACACTCAGCCAAGGTCCCTAGCTCATCGTAGCCAGCGTCGTCCTCGCTGTTTCCCCCGTCACACTCGACACCAACACTTTACCCTCTCACTGCTTTTATCCTACTCGACCTCTACGCTAACCGCGTAACACAACAGACCTAAGTATATTTTATTCTCTTATCACCCTCATCACCGTTTGCCGGTGCTGCTAACGGTAGTCAGTAAATAGCGAGGAACCCTAGTTAGTAGGCACAAAAGGGCTGCTCCGAGGCACCCTCCAGAGTTGAACTGTTGGGCCTGTGTTCTTAAGTGAACCAGCTCTTCTTACACCAGTGCAATAGGCGGTAGTCACTCCGTTGAGCCTGGGTATTTAACAACTGCTCTCTGGTTTATCGGCGTGAACGTGCGTCGACTCGTGGCTGACGAAGATCTCGACTAGCTTCCTGCACGTGCTGTCCAAAGGCATATAATCGGCTGATTATATTGAGCTCTCACTTGCACACGTGTCACAGCCTTAACTACGCATACCCATGTCATCCGACTCAGACCCTATGACCACTACGGCACCAGAGGATGCAGTCAGCATCCTTCAAAGCGGGATCACTTCCATCCTTGATGCCATCAATCACCTTATCCCCACTTGGGGTGCCACCGCTGCCAACCTCGACGTCACCGCCCAGTCCGTAAATCAACTTGCAATAGCTACTGCCCAATCTGTTGACGCTTCCACCAACAATATTGCCGCTATCACAAACCGACCCCAGCCACATATCAACGTGGCAGTCAACCCGAGAACTATTCCTCTTCCCGACGAGTTTAAAGGCTCCAGAGATAAGGCTATCTATTTCTTGCGGGCCTGCAACCAATATTTTGCGCAAGCTGAAGTTTCGAGGGATGAAGTAAAAGTGGCTACGGCATTGGCGTTAATGAAGGGAGAAAAGGCAAGCAAGTGGGCGGAAAACCAATTAGAACTGATTCAGGATGAAAGAGAGGGGGCACTTACTACCTGGGTAGTATTTCAAGCCGCGTTTAAAGACCATTTTGGGGATCGAACCCCTCAAGAAACTGCCGCCGCAAGAATTCGAACCCTCGCCATGGGAGATAGAGCAGCGGATGAATATAACACGGAATTCGACAACCTCAAGAATGACACAAGGTGGAATGAGGCAGCTCTCCTCGATCGCTACAAATTAGGCTTAGAAAAGAACCTCCTCATGAAAATCTACCAGTGCGACCCTCTTCCCAGAACGTTACAGGAGTGGCAGGACAAAGCGGATCTATTGGATCGTCAGTGGAGACAGTCTAAGGTTACGGCAGGGAGGGCGGAGGAAGAAAGACGTGGCATGAAAAGTTTGAATAAACAGGCGATCGCACCGCAGTCATCGACAACTCAGACCAAACATACCACTACTCCCAGCACTCAGACAGCCACTACCGCAGATCCGAACGCGATGGATGTAGATGGGGCTCGTAAACGTGGGCCTCCTACTTGTTACAATTGTGGGAAAGTGGGGCATATCGCACGAAACTGCCGATCACCCAAAGTTATTAAAGTTGTGGAGGTGGGAGAAATGACGAACGAGATGAAGAAAGCAGTAGCGGCTCAGCTTCGTGAACAGGGTTTTTAGACGACTCGCCATATAGCCGAATGGTCGGGTCTATGCAGGATTCTCAATTAGACATTAAAAATATTCTTCCCTCTCAATTTCAATCAGAATTTTTTGTCTCGAAAGAATCACAGGCTAACTTACATAAAGATATGGTAACAATAGGTTTGGTAGGAAGAGGAGGTGCCTCAACAATGGTCAAAGTGGAGCTTAAAAGATTAGACAATCAAAGTTCGTTTGGAGTTGACTGTTTACTGGACTCAGGAGCGACGAATATGTTTATAAATCCACATTTTGCAAGAAAGAATAACCTTCCAATAGAAAAACTGCCACGCGCTATACCGGTTTTCAATGTCGATGGATCAAAAAACGAGAATGGATCGATCACCGAATACGTTAGCCTCTTGATGAAGTATCGAAACCATTCCGAAAAAGTCCATTTTTATCTCGCAAACATCGGAAAATCTGATGTTATCATTGGCCATAACTGGCTGCACAAACATAATCCTACAATAAATTGGCAAACCGGTGAAGTAGACTTGAACAGGTGCCCAAGTTCTTGCGGTAGGGGAAGGATTGAAAAATTGAAGAGTGAAGCGAAGGAACGAAAACGTAAGAAAGCAGAAAGACAACAGAAATCGGAGAAGGCGTTAGACGAAAAAGAGACGCCTAAGTCTGACAATAAGAAATTTCGTTGGTTAAAGGAAGGACATCAATACGTACGGTTTTTCCATCCAGATGTGGGCATTTTTGATAGCCTCTTCTTCGAAAAGAGCCGTATGCCGGTAGCAGCGGTACTGAGAATAAACGCAACCTCGAATTTCACAACGCATAGCACAAAAAGAAAAGGAACGGGAACGAAAGAAGACCATGAGAGAAATGATACCTGAACAATATTACGAGCCATACAAAGTAGTATTTGAAAAGGAAGGATTTAATGACTTACCTCCCCGAAGACCGTGGGACCACGCAATTGACTTGTCACCCGGGGTAAAACCCAGTAAAGCTACGAAAGTTTATCCGATTAGTCCGCAAGAACAAAAGGAGCTTGATGCGTTCCTGGAAGAAAACCTGAAAAGTGGTCGAATAAGGGAATCGAAGTCGCCATGGGGCTCAGGGTTCTTTTTCGTAAAGAAAAAGGACGGAAGATTGCGGCCAGTCCAAGATTATCGAAAGCTCAATGCAATGACAGTTAAAAATGCTTACCCGTTACCATTAATATCCGAAATTATTACGAAACTGCGGCATGCACGAATATTTTCAAAAATGGATGTAAGATGGGGATTTAACAATATCCGAATTAAGGAAGGAGATGAACATAAGGCAGCGTTTCTGACCAATCGGGGATTGTTTGAGCCAACCGTGATGTTTTTCGGACTATGTAACTCACCGGCAACCTTTCAAACAATGATGAACAATTTGCTCAGGGATCTAATACTTCGAGGCGTTGTAATGGTGTATATGGATGACATCTTAGTATACACCAAAACCCTTGCTGAACATCGAAAGGTAGTCCTCGAAGTGCTGGACATCCTGGAAAGGAATAAATTATACTTAAAACCCGAAAAATGTGAATTCGAAAAACCGAAAATAGAATATCTTGGAGTAATAATTGGAGAAGGAAAGGTGGAAATGGATCCGGCAAAGTTAGCCGCAATCAACGAATGGCCAGCGCCGAGGACAGTAAAAGAAACACAATCGTTTCTCGGATTTTGTAACTTCTATCGGAAATTTATTGAAGGTTTTGCATCGATCGCGCAACCCCTGTACCGACTCACAAGGAAAAACCAAGGGTTTTATTGGACAACAGAATGTGACCAAACGTTTCACGCACTGAAAACAAAATTAACCTCCTCACCTGTCCTAACCCTAGCCAGTGATGACGACCCCTTTAAGATCGAGGCTGACGCATCGGACTACGCCTCGGGGGCTGTACTATCACAAAAACAGGGAGGCGAATGGCATCCAGTAGCTTATTATTCGAAAGGTTTTTCCGCCGCAGAAAGAAATTACGAAATACATGACAAAGAAATGTTAGCCATAATAAGAGCACTCGAGGAATGGCGTCACCTTGTACAAGGCAGTAAACATACTATCGAAATCTGGTCAGATCATAAAAACCTTGAGTATTTCCTCACGGCACGAAAATTGAATCGTCGCCAAGCGCGCTGGTCGGGTTTTTTAGCAGATTATGAGTATACACTAAAACACAAACCGGGAAAAACCATGCTAAAGCCAGATTCACTGTCTCGGAGACCGGACCATAAGAAAGGAGTAGAGGATGACAATAAAGACGTAACCTTAATCTCGGCAGAACACATCTCAACGTTACTCGTCAAAAGCGCGATAACAATGGCAACGGAAGGAGATAAGATAATACAAGACCTAAGACAGAAAGCCCAAGTTCCAATTAACGAAAAGGACAAATTCGCGCAGTGGGAACAAAAGGAGGGACTCACTTTCCGAAATGGGCTAATAGTAGTTCAAGACGACGAAATCAAGAGACACATTCTGAAACTTTACCACGATTCGACTACGGCAGGGCACCCGGGAAGGGCTAAGACAAAGGAGTTAATTACCAGAAACTACTGGTGGTCGAAGATGACCGAATACATTAATAAGTATGTCGACGGTTGCAGAAAATGCCAGCAAACCAAGATCTTCCCACAGAAGCCACGAGGCCTGTTGTCACCCAATCTTATCCCAGAGTTCCCTTTCCAAGTAATCTCGACCGACTTCATCACGGGACTGCCAGTCTCGTTGGGATATGACAGTATAATGGTAGTAGTCGACAGGTTCAGTAAACGTATTTTCGCAATACCATGTAACAAAGAGATCGACTCGGAAGGAGCAGCAGTACTATTTAGAGACCACGTGTGGCGTCACGAGGGATTACCTTATACCGTCATCAGTGATCGGGGCTCACAATTTGCCTCCGCGTTCACAAAAAGACTCTATGAGCTATTGGGAATATCACGTAACATTTCTACATCTCACCACCCCCAAACCGACGGACAAACAGAGCGCATAAATCAGGAAATCGAGCAGTATCTTAGGTTATTTATAAATTATCACATGGACGATTGGGCTACTTGGTTACCCCTAGCGGAATTCTGCTACAATAATCGAGCCTCAAGCACTACCGGTAGATCCCCCTTTTTCATAACGAAAGGACGGCAAGTTAACACCGGCCTCGATCCTACCCCTAGTTCCGGAACTGTAGAATCTGCGGACGATTTTGCTAGCCGAATGAAAAACATACGAGAGGAGACTAAAGCATCGCTAGAAGGAGCGTCAGAAGACATGAAACGCTTCTATGACCGACATCACCAACCAGAAGAATATGAGGTGGGAGATAAAGTTTGGCTCAATGCCGAACACATATTTACGGGTCGGCCGAAGAAAAAGCTGGATTGGAAACATTTGGGACCGTTCCCTATTGTGAAGAAACACTCACCCTATGCTTACGAACTCAAATTACCTCGCTCTTGGCGCATGCACCCAACGTTCAACATAACGAAACTCAGACGATACACAGGAGACGTGTTTCACCGACCTACCCCGCGCATTACCCTAAACGTTAGAGGAGAGAACTGGGAACCCTCGATCATTCTCGACTCGCGACTTCGAGAGAACAAACTTGAATATTTAGTAAGATGGAAGGACCAGGCGACCTCGAGGGATACTTGGGAGTTGGAAACGCGCGTCAAAGACGAAGCCCCGGAACTCATCAACGATTTCCACCGCAAAAACCCAGCTGCTGCGCGACGAATTTCTTTATTAGACTACAACTCTCTTACTTTCGTACCTATTCCTGATCCATTAACCGACATTTCCCTAAGCTCGCCCGGAGTTCTCGCATTAAAAGGGAGGTAATGTCATGATTAAATATTTTACAATTAGATATTTTCAGATATATTTATTTATTTTTCCGATATATTTATTTATTTTTCCGAACTCCTTTATTCCTTGAAGTTCCGGTTTCGCAACTCCTTTTCTTTGTAGTTCCGGTTTTACAAGTATCCACAGGTGACGATGTTTTCTCCTAAAAACTACCTTTTATCGATTATCACACTACCGCTCGGTTATCACAAGGACAATTAGATTAACATATGATTAGCAGAAAGTAAAGTATAAAAGCTCATGTATTCGATAGTCAACTCTAACTTCGTTGCTGTTGGTTTTTCTCTGATTTAATTATTAAGTCAGTTCCTGACATCATGTATTCGATAGTCAACTCTAACTTCGTTGCTGTTGGTTTTTCTCTGATTTAATTATTAAGTCAGTTCCTGACAAATTACAACATCCATTACAGCATGGTTAAGAACTTTGTTTCTGGTATATGTATACGCAGACTGACGAGTCGTTCTTATTTTTCTGTTTGCTCGGTGTTTCTGGTTGAACGTGACTAAAATGCGAATTACGGAAGGTAGGATTTCTTGCAGGACACCCTGAGACACTGAGACACTCCTATCCAACTTCCCGTACTGTAATTTCGGCCCAAGATCGATAAACAAGTTGATGAAACGTTTAAAAACCGATATCTCTCGCTAGCCCTGAAAGAGCTACAGTCGACTGTACGATCTGGTCTTTGGAATTTTCAAAGACAGATGGAAGGACAGAGCTCCTTAGAATAGGGTCCTGGCCTATTAATCTTTTAAATATGTAGGTTGATAGAATGACATCCTGCTCCGCTGAGATACACCATCGAGCCTGTCCTTGTCAAATACCTGGACCTACAACTATACGCCAAGAACGTACTTTATAATGTTTATCTAAGATACTCTCATTATGTTGGCTCTCGTTCGTTCGTGAAGAACAAAGTGCAACCGGGTGATCCTGGACTACGGTATCACCACGCTGAAACACAAAATATACATTATTTTTGGATATGTGGATCAATCCAGACAGCCTTGCACAAGGAGTCAAGGGATGAGTACAATGTATTATGTTTTCTGGTGTACTTACCTGTATCATGACACTCTCCTCTCCATCCTTCTCGACCGTCCGTTTCTCTGAGCCACTCTGAACACTGGGGCTACTCACGTAACGCGCGAGATTTTCCAGTTTCGAAGCATCAATCCCATACTCTTTCGCAAGCCGTTCTATGTCCTGTGTCGACCGTGCCGACTTGCGCTCGTCGAAAAGATAGCTCAATGCTGCTGCGTGAAGACGGTTATGTACAGGAGTCGTAGAAGACGCCTCATGTTCTGATTCAACACGGGATTTGAAGAGTTGTGATGTTTCTCTTGCTGCTGTTGTTGTTGATGATGACTACAAGGTGTCAAGTCTACGAAACTGCCGAGGTAACTGAACATACCGGTGGTATCGTCTGCGTGTGGTTCACGCGTACAGGACCCAAACGGTTGAGGTTGGCTAGAAAGTGTGGGTCATGCGCATCCCTTTCAATCTCTAAAAGGGATTTGAGTGAGTGGATGCAAGCAGAGCCCATACGTTGGTCGAACCTTGAGTTTTCCTTTCGCTGGCGCGTCTCTCGCTGGAGAAATTATCAGGAGAAGGATCAGAAGGGTGAGGAGTGCGTGCGCCGGCCCATGAAGGAGCCTCGGCGTGTTTTGGTAACCTGCGTCCAGCCTTGGACAGTACACCACCCATCGAGTTCTCAAAGCCAGGAAAACAAGCTTACGTCATAGCATCCGTTCCTTATTGATTTGCTTGCGCGTAATGATAAAACTGGGACACCCTTAACTTTCGTAAAAATAAATTATCACAACTACTTGAATGTATCAAGCTGTCTATATATCTTCATGACTGTCTTTGGCAGCCATTCTTTGTTGTACAGTAAAAGCGGAAGAACAGTAAAGATAAGTAGCAAAATTGTGAAAGTAACAAGCCATCGCGATAACACCGCCCAAGTATCGGTATCGGTGCCCCTATTTTGTAAAGGAATGTGTGGAGGCATGTACACCGCATTGCGGAGGGAATTACGGGTATCTCAAAGGGACTAATGATCCAAATAATAAACCAAGCGCGCGCATATGCAGATCGAAATACGGCAAGGAGCGTGATACATAGGATAGGAAGCCGATACATAGAAGGAGCGGAAGTCATGACGGGTCGTAGAAGGGCATTTACGCATGGAACGCCCCCATGTTCGGAGGATTCGTCTGATACGCGGGGTACATGTACTGTTGATAGACCTGAGGAGGAGTTTGCATTGTCTGGGGTGCCATACCCCCGTAAGATGGCTGAGCCATTCCGATGAGACCAGGCGACTGGGTGCCGTACGAGTTGGTCGGAGTGATGGATCCATTTGATGGCGGGAGACCTGGAGCGCGGCGGACACCAAGACTGCGTGCACTGAGATCAGGCGAACGCATGGCAAAAGGGTTGAAAGGATCAGAAGGGGCCGAGAAAGTAGTTGCCGGAACTGGGTTCCGTCTGGGAGACGCAGCATTATTGTAAACAGGATCAATCCCAAAGGTTGACTGAGAAGGACCGGCTTGGGGATTCTGACCTCCCATCTGCAGAGCTGCCATCATCGAAGCCAGACCTTGGTCATTGGCCGGATAGCTGGTGGGAACCCCTGGCACTCCAAATGCACCCTGAGTAGTCTTGGATTTCCCATTCTGAGGAACATTCGTGTATGTAGGCTGGAAGTTGGGCACAGGCAACCCGACTTCTTCAATCAGTCGACGATAGGCTTGAGTAGCGATGACTTTGAGTTCAATGAGTACGCGTTTAGTTGCTTCGATGTAATCAGGCTTAGCGGCAGGGTCGATGAAAGGACTCGTCAAGATTTTGTGGACGACTGATACACCATTAACTTGATCTCCAAGGACGTCTGTCAAAACATGGTCTGCAGATGATGAGAACAGTGCTTCAACGATTTGGCGAGAAGCTTCCGGTTCAATCTTCTGATTGACGATGCGAAGGACGGTCAAGGAAGCCAACTTATGAGTACAAAGATGAGAAAGGTGAGGAGTGAAGCGCGGGGCAAGCAAATTGTATCGCGAAGGGAAGCTTGAAGTATCCAAAAGCCAGGTCAACAGGAGAGCACCATTGGGATTGGTCGCCAACGGAATGGAGTTTAGTATGACCGAAGTCGCAATACGACGCTGTTGACTGAGTGTAATGTGAGGGCTTTCAAGACATGCCCTCATACTTCGAGCACCGAAACGGCCTTGCGCGACCTCCCACATACGATCCACGATGGCGTCGAAGATGAAATCATTGGCAGGAGAGCCGAAACGAAGACAACACCTGGAAAAACGTAATTCAGCGACGTAAAAGTAAATCAACAGAGGATACACACTGAACAACATAGTTTCCGAACTGATCGAGAAGTAAAGGAGGAGCATATGCTCTGAGATTCTGAGCAATCAAGGCCACTTCCTCTTGGCTTGTGACACACTCAATGATCTTCTGAGCAGCCCAGGTGCCATTTTTATGAATGCCGATCATCGCGAGATGAGGAACTATCCGTTCCAGCATTAAGTACCTCGGATCAGGCGAGCATTTCTCAAAGAGTTTCTGTACGACCTGCAGCGGGGCATGAGGAAGAAATAGTGTTATGAAGCTTGAAATACTTACCGTGTTACCTAGCCAGTCGGACGCAAGATCAACAATCTCGCCATCGAGAAAGTCAGCAGCGACTTGATCAATTTCGTCAACAGTCATGGTCCCTGAGTCCAGCCGCTTGCGAAGTTCTCGTAACTTCGAAGCATCCCAGCGCCTGTTATGAGGACGCTCAGACACCAAAGGGATTGTGGTGTAATACATAGTGGGAGGGCGGAACTCTGTACAAGGTGTCAAGGGATACAAAAAATGAAAGAATGGGACATACCAGCCAAGGCTTGAATGTCCGCTTCAGCATCGGCGGCACCAGCACTAAGTTCTCTCATAATCATCTGTTGTTCAGTGACCGAAGGTACCCAACTGGCCGGTTTAGGCAGACCGTCATTATTGAGGTACGGTCCAGTATGTGCGCCGGAGCCAACCATGCTAAGGAGAAGATTTGACCTATAATTCTCCACAGCACCCCCCAATACTTGTTGATCAGCTGGAACGGTTGATGCACCCTTGACAGAACGGAGTGCATGAATGGTAGCTCCAACACTGAGGTCGCCAACTCCTTGCACTACGATATTCGCATTCTCCTCGGTACCTCCGGGACCTTCTTGACCGTTTTTGACGGGTACTTTAGCAAATCCGATGCGAATAGCTCCAACGTCGCTACCTAATACGTCACGGCCGTTGAGAGCTTTGCGAGCCCTGACGGCATCATCTAACCTCTCAAAGTTGACTATCGGATCATATTATCAGAATGTTACGCTAAGATTGAATGTGAACGGCACGAACTGAATCCACAATTCTTGTGGGTCAACACTCTCGCTGATTCGATAGGCCCATACGGACTAAACACGCTCAGGATAGTCGCTGGCGTCGTCGATGAAGGAATCGATCCTATCCAAAGAGCACGAGTGGGAGTGGACTGCAGTTGGGCATCCATAGACCCCATGCCGGCAGTGGAGCTGGAAGATTTCCCGGAAGCATTTCCTGGAGAAGTCGGGCCAGGACTAGTTGGAGCTCCTTTAGCAGGTGCAACAGGAGCACTATCCGCTTTGCCGAATCCGATGCGGACGGTTTGACCATTCGGCATGCCAATGTCACCTCCAAGCCGGTTTAAGACATCCTCTTTAGCACGGATAGCATCCGCTTGATCGACAAAATTGACGAAACCGCATTCCTAAATGGAAGAATTAAGCTCAACTGCATTACTATGGCTTACATTGGAAGCTGCTAACCTTTTCGGGCAGAAGTCTGAGACTCTCGATGGCACCGTAAGGAGCAAAATGACGGATGAGCTGCTCACTCGTGACAGCGTTGTCGAGATTTCCAATCCACAGTGAACGTGTAGGAGTCTGAGTTTGGGAAGAAGGACCCTCAGATTTGGGGGAGAGAGAGCGATTCTGTGAAGAGGGAGCAATCAGATATGTTGAAGCTCCCCGCCCCGGTGCGATGTTGTCTCCGTCTGGGAAGTGGACTGTGGGTGAGGCAATCGTGCGAGGTGCAGTCATGGACTTGAGGATGCCGGTTGGCCCGCTGAGAGTGTTTACTGTGAGACCAGGCGCCTGATTCGACAAATCGTTTATGAAAGGAAGCGTGTCAGCAGCGGTGGTAGCACGACGTTGGATAGTACGCATTGAGTCATCAAGATTACCAACAGACGTGGCCCTAGGTCTAGCGGACAAGTGATCAGTTGGTTTGAATCCTTTTGCCATGTAGGCGGAAGATGTGTAGCCGCCCTCGAGATTGGATGATTCATAGGAATTAAGGCGTTGGCGAGCATAAACCTGATCATCATAATTATCGAACAATTCGTCTTCCTCTTCAGCAGCTGAAGTGCCCAACAAAGATCCGCCAACAGAAGGCCGGCTACGGTATGGATTAGAAACGGTGCTCGCGCGCATTCGGGACGGGTGACTGGCAAGATTCCCTGCAATAGCTGCCTGAGCTTGATTGCGCAGTTCGGTGATGGTGGCGGCAGGAGGCGGGCGATAGTCATCCAAACCGAGATAATCGAGAGTATGGACATCAAAATCTTCTGCGCCAGAATCTGCCGAGGCGACCGATCGCAACTCGTCCAGAACTGGATATCCGTTCCCATTTCCATTACTTGAAGACAACCAGGACGGTGAAAATATGGACGAGCCAAAGGCGTTGGAAAGGCCGCCAGATGGTAAAGTAAGGGAACCGGAACGAAGTCGGCTGTTCCTCTCGGTTGCTACCGTAGTCGTGGAGGCTGATCCCGCCGAAGTTGTTGCGTGACGCAGGCCGGGTCGAGCTGGGGGATTAAGGACCATGGCGAGCGGGCCAGTAACGGGCCGATGAATTTGCTCGGTGAGAGAATCGGTGGATGCCGGGGTGCTACCAAGTGTAGTAGATGCCGCGGCAAACCGCTGTGCAGCAAGTTGGACATTTGAAGGAAGGGTCCCAGCCCTGGCCCTGCGGAAACCGGGTGGGTAATTAGTGGGTGGTAGCGTATTGCCATCCGCGGGGGTCGTGACAGAGGGTGAATGTTCATTAGGTGGGGAGCCGCCCGAAGCTCGGGCGCGCAGAGCGGGGGGCAGGTATCTGCCTCCTCCAAGTCGCTCCTCGGCCTCGCGTGCTCTAATGGCGCGTGAGTCATGGACGGGTCTGATGAGAGATACCTTCGCACCTTTTGGCGAATGCAGCAGAAGGGGCAGGAGGAGGCGTCTTCCCAGGGGGCGGTGCCCTTGAATAGGAGCCGTTGGTGTCAGAGGCTGATAATGACATTATAGAAGGAGATGAATGAAACGATTAGGGATTACGAAAGTGATAGGTGGACGATTGCCCGTCTGAATACTACGAAGACCGTCAAGTATTGGGCCAATTAGGGCGAGAAAGTCGTCTACAAGACGAAAATTTTGTCGTGACAGTGATACCTCCAGATCAGGTGGTTCGATAAGAGAGCCAGATGGTGGAGGACGACAGACAAGAGTTGCCCACGACTACTATAGTAGAAGTGCCGCCAGAAAATACTAAGAGTAATAGTGAACGGGGTGAAGTTGCTGTCCAACTCTTTCCACAATCTTTACCCGCTGGCCCATCTTCCCACGCCTCACTTCCCTTCCTTCTCCCATGCCCATCGGCGGAACCCTCGGCGCCTTTCCCATCAGTGTCTGACTTATCAAACCATCCCTTCATCCGTTGTTTCAACCTCATGAATATCTCCCCGTGCTGCCTACCACCTCCGCGGAATTTGCTCGCCGATTCTCGTTTACATAACCCCAGACCAGAGCTCTCGTTCCTCAAAAAACTCTATAGTCGTCTGTACATGTTGTCAATCAAAATTAATTATCTCCGCGTGGGCGTAAATGCACCTCAAAGTTGACTCCGATTTTCGAGAAAGAAGGGTGATGATCAATCTGATTCGAACCGGCAGCCTATAATTTAGCGTTTATAATCTGACACAGACTCCATTGATTGCCTGTCGATTGAACGTTTGGAATGGGGGCACGCACGAACAAGAGTCAGTTTGACGACTGGCATTGAATGGACAGAAGCTATGAAGGGCTACATACAACAAAGGGCGGTTCATTTCTGTACTTTCTAAGCGAAGTGAAATCTGCCCGAAAATGGATGCGTCGAGAAGAAAAATGTCGCGATGCGATGAGCGCGGCACGCGGGTCGAACGGGCGCGATGTATGAGTTGCGGCTGTGGGTCGAACGGATGCAATGCATGGGCCCGGGCTGTCTTTTGTCTGTGTCACAAAATACCAGACCAAGAAACCGTGAATATTCCAAACGCCCTCGCCTCGGCCTGAGTTGTACATACTATACTTGAACGTCGCTGATCCATGGAAGCTTCTCTGCGCTGAGAGTGCGGAAGACGAGGATGATCTGACAACGGAACGCTAGATTATTAAACCGCTTGGTTCGGCAGAAGCACCAGCCAGGCCAACGAAAGCCTCCGTGTAAAACATTTCGATCGCGATTTCACGTGCATGCAATTCCGAGTCACGACGCGCGCAAATCAGGTGCCGCCGCCCCTGACGATCACAAGTATCTGACATGCATTTTAAACACACAGAGTCATTTTCAAAAATGATTAAACTACGAGGATTACAAGCATGCACATGAACGGGATCAATGGGCAGTATGTAAGGTCAATAGCGGGATGCTGAATAAAGTATATGTGTACGGGGGCGCCTACGTAGCGACCAAGAATTATCAATACACAAGTGGCACTACGGGCTGGGGGCCATACGTAGTCGGGTACTAATTTCGTGCAAAGGGGTATTCAACGCCAAGGCGACACGAGAGGCGAATTTAATCTGCGTGTCCTGGCAAAATTATAGTCAAAAAGATCAAAAAAAAAAGCGGCGGGGAAGGAGCGGGGAGAAAAGCCGATTCCAGGAATGAAAGGAAACCGTCTTACAAGGGTTGTTGAAGTGGCTTGGGAGAAAAATGTGTGCAAAATGTGTTTGAGAAGAGGGGCTTAGTCGAAGAAAAAAAGGTCAACTATATCTGATACAAATCTAGTATGGAGCCATGTCGAGAGTAAAAAAAAAATCAACTCGAACACAGTAATAAGCTGAATTGCGGCAAGGGGGAACACAAGCATGGGTAGCAATTACAATAAAAAAGGAGAGACAAGTGTTGAAGAAAGAGAAAAACAATGAGCGGGAGGGGGCCGGAAAAACGCGCAATCCTCAAGCACGCCTCGAGTCAGAATCAAAACATAGAGTTCCTGGAACTGCCTCGTCGAGAGCGTGTCTGTGCCTGTGCAGCGATAGCGTCCGCAACGCGCTTCGATCTCCGCAATGGTTTCTCCGTACGTTCTACTTCCACAACCCTGGCCGCAGATTGAGTCTCTGTAATCTGAATTTCAGCTACAAACGCTGTCTTCTTGTCGCCTACCGCAGGTGATGAAGGAGGCGAGTTTTCCTTGTCCCATTCCGGTGTACCGCACAAGACCTGGAACATCTCCTGTTCAGATGGACTGAGCGGGAGCTCTGCGGTCTGTTCTACGCTCGACTCTGGTGAGGCTCGCGAGAGCGGCAGTGAGAACGTAACACCAGGCGCGAGCATGAATGACGGTTCCTCTCGTGCCTTCTCCAACATGTTGCTGGGCTGTGGTGGAGAGTCAGGCGCTGAACCGCACAATTGTGTCGCCTGTATTGTCGACCCAAAATGGGGCCCAAAGTGGCCGAGCTTCCGGTTCTGTGTACTGGATCGATGGAAATCTTGGAGGGCAGGCGGGAATCGCTCGTAAAGCGTGTCAGAAAGAAATGTATGTAATGGCCCATTCTGCCGTGGGTGATGATCTCGCACGTAAGTCTGAGCAGCCGAAAGAGGTACCCATGTGCCAGAGACCATGACGGAACCTTTAGTCACGACGGCAGCATTAGGAATCGTGCTTAGGACCGGCCATGAGCCGCCCGAGTAGGCGACAATCGTTGACAAATTGACGAAATCTGTGTCAATACGGCGAAGAAGCTGGAAGGGGCCAAGCATCATCTGATACACTGATATACCTAGATTAGATTAAGATCGATTGGTGAGTTTCTATGTAGAGTAAAAGACACTCGTACCTTCAATCGAGGTTGCACTTATGGCAGGAGTGCATGGTTGACAAGTATGGACGACGACCCCATCTGAAGCAGAACTCCCATAAGTTTCTGATGAGCATGATGTAGGGATGAGCAAAGAGGAAGGAGCTACTGCAGTGGGAGAACTCATAGACATAGATTGTATCAGTGCAATCAGGGATTGACAGGCAGAAAGAGGCGGAGCTATCGCAAGTTCAGGCTTTGATGAAGCCCCGCGTGAAGATGAGGATGACGGCGAGTCATGAAAATACGAAAACGGCGCCGGTTGGGTCTTTGCCCGGGGACGAATGGTCGCAAAATGCTTATCATTCGTCTCCAAAATATCACGGGAACTTTCGGGACTCGGAGAGTCAGAGTATGATAGACTTGGAAGTTGAGACACAGGTGATAGAGGCAAAGAGGGTCCAAAAGCGTCACAAAACGGGTTATCGAAATCTAACTCCTCTTGCTTGATACGCGCCGCCTGACCGGCATCAGCATCAAATGTCCAATCTTGGTGAGAAGCTGTGTAGTCCGACTGCCACGACCAGTTGTCCAAAGACTCTAATTTAACGCGGCTTGTTGACTCTGCCTCGAGTACACCTGGTGCTGCTTGCGCGGCGACTTCTGCAACTTTGGACTCTACTAATGAATGATCAAAGTCATCCCAAGCTTCGAGCATTCCCTGTACATCGGTTGGCTCTTCCTTGACTGTGACCTCCGGTGGCATTGGGGGAGCTGAAGGAGACCTTGGACCAGGACTCTCCCACGTGTCTGCATCACCTTCGCTGTCGAGGTCGGCGTCCCAACCTTCGGTATCAGCGGTGGCGGAACGCGGGGTAATTGAATGGCGGCGAGCTCCGGTCATAGTAATGTGGAAATCGTCGTCTTCGTCTTCAGAATCTGGTGGAGGGGAGCAAACACTGTAAGGGACGGATGGAGAACGTCGGTATGAGTTTGTATAAGTAAGAGGAGAGGGGAAACGTGGGCATGGCTCGTCGAGAGAAGGGGTGTAGCATGGGATAGATATTGACTTTCTCGGGTAAGGCGGTAAGGACCAATTCTCTTCTTGAACAGGCTGTGGAGGGGAGGGTGCTTCATCATCATCGGAAGATGAATCGACAGACATGGAATCTCCACAGGAAGATAGGGAATCAGAATCATTGCTATCTTTAGAGACATCGAAGATTCTGCTTGGATGCAACCTTGGGAGAGCTGTAGAAGTGGACAATCAGAATCATTGCTATCTTTAGAGACATCGAAGATTCTGCTTGGATGCAACCTTGGGAGAGCTGTAGAAGTGGACGCAGAGTCCTTACGGCACGCCAAGGTTTGAGTCGGAGAAGGATTTTGACTTTTTCTGGGGGTTGACCGTCATCGTTATCAGAGTCGAGGTTTTTGGCAACGCAACCACGAAGGGGACGTTTGCGCTTTTCACCGCACTGCTCAGGCCTCTCCTTGTCGCGTTTCTTCTTGTCAGTTACCGCGCTGGAACACCCCTTCTTTCCATCCTCTCCATAGTCACAGAGGCGGATGCCGGCCCTTGCAAACGGACACGGAGCGCCGGTGGAACGGCTCAAATACCAGACAACAGTGCCGCGGCGGAAATTAGTCAGCCTGCTGTAGGGAGTTGCGGCGCAGTGTGCGCCACCAGAACGGGAATGGAGAGCTGGAACGAGGTCGTCGTCATATACGGTGCCGGAGAGGATATGGCGGAGAAGGAGGGGCTGATCCTGTTGTGCGTCGCAGCGCTGCATGTGGGTACGAATATAGGTGGTGATGGCCTGACTTGCAGCAGAGACACTGCGGGGAAGATGTGAGAGACTATGTGGTTGCCAGGGGGACTGACACATACTTTTGACAGACGAGACCAAAAGTGACAGTCATTTCAGCAAGGTCTTTGATGGTCATAGCGCGATTGTCCTGGAGACGAGTCAGAGGACGAGACCAAAAGTGACAGTCATTTCAGCAAGGTCTTTGATGGTCATAGCGCGATTGTCCTGGAGACGAGTCAGAGTGGAAAAGGAGAGACAAGACGCGGAAACACGACGACAGAGAGAAAGGAACGAGCTATAGCGAGAAAGACCTTTGAGTTTGCATCGTCTGGATGGAGGACGATGCCTGGTGGAGGAAAGAGGGAGGGGCGTGGGGTCACGGGGACAGGATTGGAGTCGGGGAGGGAGGGATTGGTGGAGAGACAGCGACGGGTGCGGGTGGGATAGACATGGGGTTGCTGGTGGAGGGAGGGCTGGTGCATGGGCCGGGAGGAAGAGCAAGAAAGAAAAAATCAGGGGAGTCTCTGCGAACCACAACTTGTTCTCAATCCTTTACGCAGCACCTCCTCCGCCCGCCCCCGGTCACCCCATTTTGTCCCTCATTCCTCTCCATATCCGGGCATGCCTCCGGGGTCCCGTCCAGCGCCCTGGCCTCCGCAGATCCCCGCCAGATCGCCTCATGCCTGTTTTCCAGTCTAACATTGTTTGTCCCAGGCTTCCTCGGTCACGCTCCGATCAGGCCCGATCCACTCAGACGAGACAAGGTATGATATAACACTACTAGTACAGCACGATACAATAATAGAATAAACAAATCCACACAGATTCCAATCAATCAATCATGCAGTCTGCTCAACACATAAACTTCTCATACCAACAAGACACACGTCAATGACTCACCTTTCTGGCCCTGGACCCAGGTTTCCCCGCTGTCGTCTTTGTCCGTGGCTTCGCCCCAGTCTGCACATCACTTATCAATGATATCACACACCACCATGGTCTAGCCTCACCTTTGCAGGAACCGCCTTCTTTACAGTGCCGACCTTCTTGCTCGCACCTCTCTTAGCCGCCGCAACCTTGGCCTTTGCTGCAGGGGTCGAACCTGTCACAACCTACCGCCAATCAGCTATCATGCAAATCCCGCGCCACTAGCCCCAACTCACCTTCTTCACAGCTCCCCGTTTTGTCGTCGGTTTCTTTGCAGGCGCAGCCTTCGCCTTGCCAGCCAATGCCTTCTTGACAGGGGCAACCTTCTTCACAGCCGAAACCTTCGTAGCGGTAGGCTTGGAGGCAGGTTTAGCGGCAGGTTTGGCGGCAACAGGCTTGGAGACCGGTTTCTTGGTGGTGCCAGTTTTGGAAGCGGGCTTAGCCGCAACCTTGGAGGGTGGCTTGGAATTCTAAAGACATGTTGAGAACAGGATTATCCGATCATGATCAAACTCACCTCCTTAGCCCCACCAGCCGTTTTGGCATTTTGCGCAAGCTTAACCTTGCCGGAAGGTCCCTTGGGCAGCGAGAAAATACCGGTCTCCGCACCGGTCGTAATCGCGCGATTGAGTTGGTAGACGTTAGCAGGGGTCGACTCAAGGCGGTACTTCTCCTCAGCATACTACAAGAACCCTAAACAAATGATGAAATCCAATCACACAATTACGCACCTTCTTAATTGTGGCCCGGGATACACCCTGGCGGGCATCTTCCTTATTGTTGGTGATGCATTCCTATCATATAATGTTGGCATAGGGTGCATCATTATAGGCGAGACGACTTACGCGGACGATATCTTTCCACGAAGGATGAGAGGTCGATGCAGCGGCTTTCGACTTGACAAGCTTAGCAGCCGCCTTGCTTGCAGTCTTGGCCCTCGGCGCAGCCTTGGTCTTAGCAGCAGAAGCCTTCTTCACAGTGCCAGCCTTCCTTGGGGACCTCGCCTTCTTGGTGCGCTCCTTAGCAGTGGTCTCTGCGGTAGCTTCTAGGACCACACCTCCCTCGATGGTAGGTTCAGTAGATGTTGGTGCGTCGGAGGACATTCTAGATGAGGTAAATAAAGATCTAGAAGTAGAATTACTGGATGTAATGGGGGGGTTAGAAACAGCGTTGAAAAGGGTCAAGTTGAACGGGCGTTTCATTTAAACAAATCCCCTGTCCTCCTGTTGTATACGTCATGTGATGCAATATCCGTGGCTGTGTTGCATTTCTACTTTGTTTATCGTTCAAAAAAACGCGTAACGCGTTCGGCACGTGGAGCGCGTGCCGGTGTTTTACATAAGACATCAACAGTCTCTGTTACCTTGATGGCACAAACCCCTTGATGTACCCGGGTTTGTGGGCCGTGGAGACTCTCCATAGCACGGCGACCCTGTCCATACAGGGAGTGGCTGCAGCTTGTATGGGCTTCGGCTCATGCACCGTCTTAATATTGTCCTGTTTTTCCTCTTCCGCTTGTAAAAGAGAATGCAACACGCGCTAGATTCTGTATTTTCAAGCAGGCCTTGCCTACCTCAAAAAGCAAGTTACTGAACGTAAAAACATTTTTCAAAAGACTTTAACATGGAGGTGACGGTTTAGATGATGCAGTAAAGAAGCCATCATGACGCGATGCTCTACTTGCTGCTTCAACCCTCCAATCTTTCATCTCAGACCTTGACAAAGCCTTTTGCCTGTGACTTGGAAAGTAGTCTTTCATGGTTCACTTGCCAGACTCGGCTTGATGAATTCAAGTCACTCAAGCCGACTAGCCTTTTGAATTATTTTAGTTCTACATAGACATAGATGATGCTTAATTAAATTGGCACTGTGACTCTTCTACAAGTGCCAGATATGGCCCTACAACAACCTCTGTAATACCCCATAACCTCCCAAAGTCCATAGCTTTGAGCTTCCACAAATAGACAGAGTTGACTGTATTGCATAATCAACTTCATATGAGCCAAAATCGGCTATTCATTCGTCTCAATTCACAACTCTGTATGTGACCACTTTGGCGCAAACGACCTTTCTGAAACCACCGACAGGCTCTCGTCTCAACATCTGCGTAACTATGCTTTCTTGGAGCCGAAAGGCATCGTTCAACAATTTTCGCATACCTTCTCTAGGACCGCGTGCTGGTGTTTTACATAAGACATCAACAGTCTCTGTTTCTCCTCTTTCGCTTGTAAAAGAGAATGCAACGATTGTGTATTTTTACTTTGTATACAGCATTGTCCATTCAGTATCTAATATCTTTACATGACAATATCTTAAACGCTCCATTGCTCTGCACCTTGGCCCGAGCGTCTGTTGCAACCCAGCCTTCATATCTTTACATGACAATATCTTAAACGCTCCATTGCTCTGCACCTTGGCCCGAGCGTCTGTTGCAACCCAGCCTTCTGATCATCCTCAGAGGGGATTGACACAAAGTCATCTCCATTCAATAGCTTTCCAACAGGAGGTCCACGAATAAGGAGGTCTCCCGTAGGGTCCCCGCCACTTTCGACCTTTGCATCATCAACACCAATCAATTTCGCCTCAATGTTCACGCTTGGTGCTCCCACATGTGCCACAAGGGAGTCCTTGAGGGTAGGGAAGTCCTGTAAGTCAAATAGATAAGACGCGAGGACGGGGCCGGGAACGAGCGGGTGCGTATAGGCGTTGACGATCGGAATGGACAGTGCGATTCTTGCGGGAGTAACGACAGCCGCATCAAGGCGTGCTTAGGGCAATACTTCATTCAGCTTCAATACGGAACGTAAGCAATGCACAACTTACTACCGCTTACAACGATGCCTCGCAAAGTTGGTGCCAGGTCGCCCAGAACTGTCGCCCGTGCACCGTCAAAGACAAGGCGGTCCCAAAGGCTCTCTTTGGTTATGAAGCCTTCGTTCAGGCCCGCGAGCTTGTGCCTCATTGCCGCCGGATAGAGAATAGACTCGGAAGCCTTCTTAGTAACTGCAGATGTGATGCTCTCGAGATGTTCTGGTTCATTGCCGCCGGATAGAGAATAGACTCGGAAGCCTTCTTAGTAACTGCAGATGTGATGCTCTCGAGATGTTCTGGTTGAGGAATAGAATCGTTGGAGACGGGATGGGGTACGAATGGGAAGTAAGTGCGTCTATAGTGTCAATTTTACCTACAACTAGGCAGGGGTTAACTTCCAACTCTTGGGGTACGAATGGGAAGTAAGTGCGTCTATAGTGTCAATTTTACCTACAACTAGGCAGGGGTTAACTTCCAACTCTTGATGGCTTTATTTAGAGTGAACTAACCTTCGTTCGGGTGGTACAATTTGGAACTTGCACAGGTGGCAAAGCTAGTGCCTTCAAAAATAGCAGTGTACGCGACGGCCCTCCCAAATGCAGTGCTTAAAGAATGTGCTGACATCAACGTATCAAGCGGAGAAAGGGCGTGTGACGGAGGAAAGAGAATGCGTGTAGCCGCGACTCCCGCGGTCAAATTCTCGTGTGTCAGGCGCACAGCTTGCATAACTTGGGAGGAAAGAGAATGCGTGTAGCCGCGACTCCCGCGGTCAAATTCTCGTGTGTCAGGCGCACAGCTTGCATAACTTGCCATGAATGTCATGGTTTCGAAGTGAGACACAGTAAACACGTCACTAGGATCTGAGAAAGGTACATAACCTTGAACGAATACCGACTATTGCAGAACTTACTTGGCAATGGGGTAACGACCTTGGGAACCCGGACACCTTCTCTCTCACTTCTGAAAACTCCAAAACTTTGATGTTGCTCGCACAGAGGCTAGATCCTTTGACGTTGTCTCCCGACTACGATAATTGTGTGGTTGATGGTACGATCTCCTTCATATAACAGTTCGAGAATTTGAGGGAGAAGGTTCGCATGAGCAATGATTGCATCAGGCAACGAAGACTCCAGAACAGCTGAAAGCAATGTAGACGAGGAAAGCGTGTGAGAGAGAATAGAGTGAGAAGCCAAAGCAAGGTCGCTGATGACAAATTCTGTGAAATAGAGTTCGCATTAAGCGTGTGAGAGAGAATAGAGTGAGAAGCCAAAGCAAGGTCGCTGATGACAAATTCTGTGAAATAGAGTTCGCATTTGTTGGGATAAATGGAGGTAACACACCAAGACCATCATTCAGCAGATCAAAACTTGAGATTGGCGGGGTTTTAGTCCCGCAAGACGAATGAGACCGGTTCCAAGTGACGCGACTCTGTCTTGCAGTGTGTGATTTGTCAACTACAACGAGAATAATCAGAGGTAGCGCAAAAGTGAACGAGAAACGACCAACGCGGGTCGACCACAGCGTACGAGCAGACTCGCTTTCCGGTCGAACAAAGTCGGTTATGAGATGAACGTCCTTGTGAGGCCGGACGGGGAACTATGGTTGCTGTCAAATTCCGTGATTATGCTTCAACTAACTTGAACACGTACCCTTCCCATCATACCTGTTCCATAGTTTCTGTATATGGCACTTTCAGTAGGGTTTCGCACTCTCCCTACGTCACTCTGGCGGCCCAGAAGGATGGGGTGAACAAGGGGTTGGGGCCTGTAGAGATTGTTCAACAGGAAGGTAGTCGCGGCAATAAGTCCGAGAAGGATGGTCAGGTCGTCGGTGACCAGATATTCGGTAGCAAAAGAGGCCATGGTTTCACAAAGAGGCGTATCAAGTCACTCTAGCCTTGCAGAACAGTGAGTCAATTGCGTGTTAGACGGGCAGTTTTGGTTAAAGTACACCTGTCTAACGTGAGTACGGTTAGAGCTTATGCTGATGGGAGGAGCCGTATTGCATAATCAACTTCATTTGAGCCAAAATCGGCTATTCATTCGTCTCAATTCACAACTCTGTATGTGACCACTTTGGCGCAAACGACCTTTCTGAAACCACCGACAGGTTCTCGTCTCAACATCTGTGCAACTGTGCTTTCTTGGAGCCGAAAGGCATCGTTCAACAATTTTCGCATACCTTCTCTAGGACCTATCAAAACAAAATGCTTGCTCGATACCTGTGCTGATGACTGTGATGCCTACGAGACACAAATCAGATGAACAGATACTTCCTCCTCCCTTGCCTAGCACTCTGGGATGTCCGAGGACTGCCAACTTCCTTTTTTGACCTTGTGGCACTGCCGATCCCTGCGTCCGTGCGTCGATGTAATACCACGTGACGTTAAGCAATTCGGAGCCACAAACGGCTCGTTTCCACCCTTCCCTGGACTTCCGTGCTCCCTGTTTCTCAGCTCTTTCTGTTGTCCACCTTTTGAATCTTACGCTCATCAACATCATGCCTACCTCCGGCAAGAAAAATACTGCCAAGGCCTCCCATAAGAATAATAGCTCTGTAAACAAGTCTCGCGTTTCCACTCATCCCTCATGGATGGATATGATCAAGGTCGGTGGCAGGCGCTGTACCTCTCGATCGTCACCGTTGCAGCCTCTCAAATCGTGCTTTAGGAGTGCATCATCGCTCATCCTGACGAAGCACGCTCAGGTGTTTCACGTCCCACGATCAAGAAGGTCCGTGCTCGACGTTCAATCATGTTTTCCCTTGGCCCGAAGCACGCTCAGGTGTTTCACGTCCCACGATCAAGAAGGTCCGTGCTCGACGTTCAATCATGTTTTCCCTTGGCCCTCTTATCGGTCCAATAGTTTGTGGAATCTACATACCACGTCGCAGTCGATCATGCCGCTGCTAGTCAACTCAATCGTGCAATCACCTCGGGAAGCGAGAAAGGTACATTTGTGCTCCCGAAAGGTTTGTGGGTCCCTCAGCCCGACTTTGCCGCCAGCTTCAATGTACATGTACAGGACCCTCGGGAAAAGTTAAACTTGCGCCCAAGGCTCGTACTGATGCTGCGAAAGAGGTTTGTTGCCCCCTATTCACTGTCGAAGATTTCTTGATGAACTTGCGCCCAAGGCTCGTACTGATGCTGCGAAAGAGGTTTGTTGCCCCCTATTCACTGTCGAAGATTTCTTGATGATAATTTTTTGCGCCATACTAAGAATGCTAAACCTGTCTCAAAGAAGTCTGCGCCCACGAAAGCCGTAGGTACCAAGGCTCCTGCGACCAAGGCCAAGACTGCCACTTCGAAGCCTATGGCTTTGAAGAAGGCTACAATAGTGAAGGCGCCCGTGAAAGTTAAGGCTTCTGCTCCGACTGCGAAGACGAAACGCATCGGTACAAAGTCTAGTCCTGTGAAGCATGTCAAGAAGCCCATCACTGCCAGGGCTGCGACGACCAAGAAACCTGCAGCAACGAAAAAAATGACCCTGTGAAGCATGTCAAGAAGCCCATCACTGCCAGGGCTGCGACGACCAAGAAACCTGCAGCAACGAAAAAAATGACCACCGCAAAGAAAGGAGCTGTCAAGAAGGTGATTACAGCTGTCATGGTAATCTGGCCTCTGCTCATCCTGAACCTCTCCGTTAGTCTATTATTGGTGAAGCGAAGAAGCCTCTGAAGAGAGCTCCGGCAGCTAAAGCTAAGCCTGCTACTAAGCCTGCTGCCAAAGCGAAACCTATTTCCAAGACTAAGCCTGCTTCCAAGTCTTCCCCTAAGAAACCGGCCTCTCAGAAGGTTAATTTTATACTCTTTCCCCCTTTTAAAGTGGTATGCTGAGATAAGTTACAGGCCTGAGTACGTTTACCTTTCCTTATATATGGTGACATTTGTTCTTCGTCTTTGCCGATTGTGATAGGTGTGTATATGTAAGTATTAGTGGAGCATGGGGTTCTCTTTCTTGTGCGATAGGCGTTTATTTTGTACGAGTATATTTCTAATCATTTGTCCTGTGTTGTATGTGAATCAAGCCGTCTGATTAGTGTGCTGGTATTGAATGAACACTTGTGTCTTTCCAAGATATGCTAAAGATTAAACATAGAGTAAACCATCACTTGGATAGATTCATGCTTGGACCTGGAAAAGAGGAGGAGAAGAGAATACTTTCTCGGCAACCTCGTTCCATATCGCGGTCGGATTATTGACGCTGTCGGGTGTGTTTAAAGTTGGCGGCGGGAAAAGCGAGAGATAGACACGCACTTCTCAAAGGTCAGTTCAAGGTTGTGGTCAGCAGGGTGGTCTTGCCACTCTAAATTGAATCTTAAAAAATCTGTGTTTGACGAGCGCGAAATTTGAATACCTTCTGGCTCATCTATATCATCGATACCAAAACCAAGTCTCCATGTGATGCCTTGAACGCTATTCGTAAGGCTAGGACGACTGAATCAACGGCCTTCAATGAAGAGATGTACAGAATCTCACAAATCAGGCGGCGCAAGCTCATGGTCCTTGAGTCCCGTAGACTTGGGAGGCGTAGTTCAGCCCAAAACACCAGTAGTACGGAAAAATACGTACTTTGAGTTCAGTATCAATAGTAGTAAACCCGGTAGACTGGCCTCCGACTGTCCCACAATACTGTTGGGAAACACCTTTCTTTCCTCCGACGACAACTGTCTTAACTCCTTCACGTTTTGACATGGTTATCTTACAAGTGCTTTGAGCCTTCGGAAAAGATAATATTACCAAGGATAATAATACCCACACTAAATAGCGAGCAAGAGCTTGCACACCTGGGACAACTTCGGAAAAGATAATATTACCAAGGATAATAATACCCACACTAAATAGCGAGCAAGAGCTTGCACACCTGGGACAAGAGTCAAATACATCAATACCAAATTAGAAAACTTAAACCGGCCGTTCGACACTATGACAACATTTTGGGGTCGAACAGAGCTGTATTGGGAGGATCCCAACTAAAAGGCTGGCATTCTTGTCCCAACCTGACATAGACATCAAATAACCGACGTGCAAGCGTTGAAGAAAGACGCACCTCGGCGAGAAAGCGTCCTTGTGCCCGTTGACGATCTTATCAGTGGGTGTAAACCACTCAGTCGGTTTCGAGAATGGTAAATGTGAAGCATTTGTCCACTGTATTGGATTGTAATACAGGAGTCCGTCAGGGTCCCCGCCTTCAGATATCTTTTTCGTAATCATTTGAGCAAGTGGACCTGCGCGGATCGTAGTGTCCAATCCTGCCTGGGGTTCCGTTGTGTACTTTGGACCTATGATCTGATTTTTTTTAGGATCTGCGTAGTTAAGTTGCAAGAGAAAAGTGAAACGCACGATCCTGTGCAACCACTTTGTGGAAGCAATTGTTGATGAAATTCAGAACAACCTGCTTGGGTCTCAACTCACATGCGCAATACAAATGTAACCTATGAAAAGGTTATCAACATGACGTTATAAGCTGTTAGTACGATGGCTCACCACCACCGTTGTTTGTCTTGCACAGCGCAATACGTACGTTAGTCGGCTTGAATGGCAGAAGGCAAAAAAACGACATACCACATCCACAATCAGATTGGTGGCCCCTCTGGCTTTCAGTTCCTGTAAGCCATCAAGCAAGCTTTGTCCGAAGGTAGTAAAGTTTTCTGCAGAAAAACTACCAAGTGCGAGGACGCCAGTAACATGATCCTCGAGAAGATAGAATTGGGCCACACTGTAGCTTTTGTTCAAGGAAGGCATAGGTGGCTGTAATTCCTCGGGAAGCTTGATGTCAGACATGGGCATTCCGTCGAGAATGACGTTCATGGCATGTTGCCTTGCCTCTTGAGGATTGACAGGAGCCTGTTGCTGAAAATACGATATTGAGTCGGCTTCTTCAAATGCTGTGATGTCAGCGCTATATAAACTATGCCCATTGGTGTAGTTCGAGGCACGACAGTTGTTTTCTAAATAGGATGGAAGATCGGTAAAGGCCTTGGAGGCCGAACCAAATCTAGACCTGTATGGCAACTGTTTGATCAAATTGAGTGCCAATGTCCAATGTCACCTTTGGAGAATGTTTCATACTTACTACGAAGTGGTCAACAGTACTACTGTTAATACGTTGGATTGTCAGTGAAACGGTGTCAACGAGGGGATGGACTTGTTGAGCAAAGTTCCCCATCGTATATTCCCATCCTTTTGGACCGCGATGATAACTGGCAAAGAAACTGACAATAATAAAGGTCGGATCAGTCATCTACACCTATGTACATGACAACTTACGAGTTCTGACGAGTTCCAAAAGATTGGTAGCCACCGGTAACCAAAGCATTGACATCGACAGCTACAAAGGGGTCGTTTTCGTTGATTAACAGTACTTTCGCTCCCGACAACTGCGACAGACGCGTTTGCAAGTTTACATTACTAAAAAGAGAAAGTCCTACGGAACTAAGCTTTCCAGCAAGGTCCTTTGGAAGTGCATCATCCCAAAATTGAATATCTTCTCCGAACTCTGCAGAGGCAACCGCATAAGCTTCTGGTGCAATGTGGACACTTTGTGTTCCATCAGGATCTGTCAGAAGAACAAGAGGTATCGGAAGATATGTCACATAAAGCGCTACACAAACACAATGAGTTATTTTGCAACTGAATCAAATGGCCCGAGTCATTACAGTCATAACAGTAATTATACACTCCACAATGGCCGTCATTTTATTTTGCAACTGAATCAAATGGCCCGAGTCATTACAGTCATAACAGTAATTATACACTCCACAATGGCCGTCATTTACGCGCTTAAAGGAGCGGTACAGGTCTAATGCAAGTCGAAATCCGATTCATAACTCTTCTGGCTTATTTTTGCTAAATCAGCCTTCAAGTCTTCATGGACATCTTGGTCATAAGGTGGAGGTGCTTGGATTTGGTAGTTCACAGATGTATGAAAAGCAAGAGTCTTATTTACGACTTGTATAATCTGGAAACCCCTTCATCCCCGAAAGACACTATGTGCAATAAGTGATTGTGCTTACGTTGGCCTTGATATCAGGGTCCACTGGGGTTGCAGACATACAAGCACGCGCTTCACGCGGGAGGATCCACCTCTTTCCAGCAATCGCAGCACATGGATCATTTGGCACAGACTCGGAGATCGAGATAAGCCCCAAGTACAAAAGCCAGAAGATGTGTCCTCTCCCCATAGTCCTATCTTATAAAATGACGAACGTAGGTATGATAGTTGACGACACGATCCCACTTTGGCGTAAATTATTTATTAATCACGTGCAGTAATTAAAGTTTAGATTATTCCATAATCGATTAAGTATTCTTACAGACCCGACTTCTTGCCAGGATATGTCAATACAGACGCAAGATATCTGAGCTTTTAGGAGATATGGACAACGCTACTCCTGACCAGTGGCGTGATTTGATTGACAAGCTCCAACGACCCATACAAGAACTCTCGGTGCTGCTGTCTCTCCTTTGTGGTCCACTTGGATCCCTCGGTTTGCTTCCCCCAAGGTACAGCCGGTATAACACGTCCCCATTTCCCAACGGTTCCGTGAACATTCGAAAACATATCCCAGTTCTCCAACGAGCCTTGTTAGAATACGTAGCGCCGACATGGGACTCACGATTAGTGGAGGAGGATGCATTAAAGCTAATGGATCAATACTTTTGTCCAGACAGCTTCTTATTTGCCAATTCCTCATCCGGTGATATTGCAATCCTAGCTTACTCAACAATAACATCTCAGCCGATCACAAAATATGCTATCCATCTATTGGCACGATTAGCATATGAATATCCTGTGGACCAACTGCACTTGACAATTTTCACCGCACATCAATCTGATAATACTGTCAGAATGCTTACATGGGAAGACTGTGTTCGAACTGTCTTGTCAGTCCCAGCCAAAGTGTCCAATGCAATAGGTACGGGTCAAGTTCCAGATCAGTTAGAACACGGCACGTACTACAACAACGTCTCTGTGCGTACCGAGCGTCTCGTATTTTCTTTGTCTAGCACAAGTGCCAGAGGTTTGCTGGTTCATTTGACCTTTGACCTTGCTTTCTAACGCTGCCATGGACAGACGCCGTTTCTTCTGTGACTTATTTGCTTTCCAAGCTTGTAACTATGGGCGTCTTCCCTTTGATGCAGCCAACTTCAAAATCTCAACCTTCTTTCTTCCAAGTGACTTTGCCAATCATCCGTAATAGGATGACATCGACTAGTGCCTCAGGTTATACTGCTAATTGGTCTTCTTTGCTTTCGGATCTCCCTTCGTTGACTTTGCGATCCATATTGACGTCTCTTCTGGCTGCCACTCCTCCTTTGAAGCACCCGACGGACGCTGACATATCTCAAAGAATCTTAGTCAAGAAGGCTGCCGATGTACTCAAGAGTATTACCGGCCGAGTCACGCCCAAACGAGAAGAAATATGGGAAACTGCGATGGGGATCGTTCTAAGCAAAGATTGGGACGAAGGATATGCTCGCATATTTGTCTGTTGGTTATTCGACAGCTTTCCAGATCAATCCCCGAGTGAAAAAGGTTGCCACCAGCCTATTGATAAGGATTGTCCGCTGATATGTATCACAGCTCTCGAGGTTTTCATCAACCAAGTGCTGACTACTTGGTCTTCTCCAGATCACATCAAACACTCGTTATTGTCTCGACATCGGTGTAAGTTCAAAACATGTTTTTGTGTTACACCTCCGTTAATTGTGACCGAGCAAAGACATGACATCTATTCTTATCATTGCTATATCCTATCTTCCTCCCTCCTCACAAAGTATTACATCTGTCTCGCTTTCACCTCTCTTCATCTCTGGCATAGGGATATATATTGCACATCTCGACCCATTTGTGCGTCGGTGTGGAATGCTAGCGGCAGAAGTCGTTGCACAGCGTGCTGGCAAGAAGCTAGACTTTGGGGACTGGGACGGCGAAGACTCTGGAAAACTTTGGGCAAGGGAGCTCAGACTGCTTCTCGAGCGTCGAGATAGGGATGTTGACGTTGAAGATGTCACGCCGAAAGACAATGTCGAATCTAGTGGTGTCGAAGAAGGCTCTGCCCCTTCTGAGGGCTTCGAAAGAGCGCGGACTACCTTCAGAGAGCCTCAAAATGGTTACGACTCTGATGATTCATTGACTGGCTATGCCTCCACTTCCACTTCCCGTTCTGCCTCTCCAACGCCATCAGAACTTAACGCTATTGAAAAAGATCCTTCCTTAAATGTCGGCGCTAAGAAGGTTTCTCGCCCAATGTATCTCGCCCAGTTGGGTGACCTGTTACGTAGTACGGGTGGGCCAAAATCAAGCAACGAACCGCACGACGCCGACAAGATTGAAATGGCAATCAATTACGCCGAAGAGTTGATTCGAAAGAAACGGGGCTATGGCACAGAGCTTGGTAGGACCACACGTGTTTATCCCCGTAATTTTCCTATCTGATGCCTCCTCTAGACGAAAACGCAGTCAACATTGTTTATGGATTAATTGGATTACAGAACAACTATGAGTTGGAAGGATTCGAGGAAAAACGGCAAGGCGCTCTAACTGCTCTCGTGGCTTGCGCACCTAGAAAGGCCGCCTTGTGAGTGCGTCTGGAGCCCTATTACTTCTTCTCTAAATAAATTACTCTTAGAGCATTAATTGAAGAATTCTTCAAAAACCAGTACTCGACATCTCAGCGTTATGTTGCATTGAATTCTTTGGCACTGGGGGCGCGAGAAATGGCTTCTTTGCCGATACCAAGGCCCAAGGTCAACCTTGATCGAGTAATGTTTCCAAGTAAACAGCTTCCTGCACCGCTCCATCAGCGCTATCTTGACAGCGAACGGCAGGTGATCCCATTGATTATGGATAGTATCAGCAATTATGTCCTTGACAAAGAAAAAGATGCATCCGTCGATAAAGCTCCGGAGATCATGCGTGAACGGAGACTACGGATCAGCAAAGCGTCGAAGATTACTCCGGTACCATCTGCAGGAGCTACAACCGTCGTCTCACCTTTATTGCCATTCCAAAAATTAACCCCATTCATTGAAGTGGCTACCGAGTATTTCATCGCGCCCCTGATCAACCAGTTTTGGCTCTTCCTTCGGGATGAGAGGACCCGTGAGGAAAGGACGTCTCATCATCGAGGACGTCAACAGTATCATGGCGCTGGTAGCGGGCTTCTACTCAATCCCGTCGTGCTCTCTCACTTCTTGAGGACGGTCGCCATTATCGTGCATGCTGCTCAAAACGCCCCCGAATGGATGGCTGTCGTTGCACCAGACGCACTAGAACTTGCTGTCACCATTGGTACTCGTCCCGTCTCTCGTATTGAAACTGACATTGAAGATGACGAAGGAATTGGGGAACAACGTGGCAAGGAAGCATCGGTTCTTACTGCGGCTCTGGAACTAGCGCTTATAGTACTAGATGGCTGTCTGGAGATTGACGGGGGTCGTGTTATCAGCCTTGAGTATACCACACTGCTGCTAGGTGTTGGTGAGTGGGCGGGAGGCTTATTTGCACAGCTAGAGAAAGGGCTAAAGGTACAAGGAAGCGGTGGCGTACACGAAATCAAATTAAGGAGGGCGGCGGCAGGGGTTTTACTTAAAATTGACGAGCTCACATCAAAAGCGGTGGCGTACACGAAATCAAATTAAGGAGGGCGGCGGCAGGGGTTTTACTTAAAATTGACGAGCTCACATCAAAGTGGCGCAGGTCGATGCTCGACATTAGATGATTTATGCAATTTATGGTACCAAATAGACTATGCATTGAAAGACCGCATGGTTCGCGATCATTTGCGTTTTATCCAAAGACCAGACGACTTATGCAGAAAATCGAGGATACAGAATTAAGAGATGATCGCATAAAATGGAACACGTCGGAATCGCACTGGACGAACCAGTTGGACAATATGACCCATTAGAACAAAGGGCATTACTATCCTGTGACCCAGTATACAGAGTGGACAAGGCTCTGATAACTTTCAGTCATCCGTAGCATCCACGAACAGAAAAAAAGCAAACGCCAGACATGTGGTACAGGATACGCAGAATTGGCGATTGAAGACCTTTAAACACGATCGAAGACAAGTATTTAGTTAGATAACTCGTACAAAAGTTGAGGGTGAGTGTCACTTTTGAGAAGTTAGAACCGCCTTGAAAATTCGAATAAGAATAATGTAGGAGATAGCGCATCTCGAGTAGCTCATGCGACAATTAAAAGCTGTATGCAATTCCCGCGTGGCACTCATCTAAAGGGTAGTTGAATACACTCGGTGGCTTGTGAACAGATATTCATTGATGGTTCAGCTTGGTGAGAGTCTGAATTCCTTGGCTCCTTTCACGTGATCTCTTTCTTCCGGACTTTCTCGACGGTTAGTCGAGTGGACGACGACCGAGATGTTCGCTGCCAGGCTTCCCAAGCATCTCTTTGCTCCCTCGTTATCTACAAGACGCCACATATCCTCTTCACTTCTAAGAAGATCAGATGCTCTCTTTGTGGTCTGTGTTCACGTTCTTGTCCTATTTCTGTTGTTTTATCCTCTTCACTTCTAAGAAGATCAGATGCTCTCTTTGTGGTCTGTGTTCACGTTCTTGTCCTATTTCTGTTGTTTTGACTCTAGTTGTAGCACCGTGACACGCCCTACAACAATCCAAAGGCACGCTGCAAAATTAATAATGTTTCTTATCCATTGACGCAGATGACTAAGATTGCATTTGAATTTAATGTCGAGAACATGAAGCGTGCTCAGGAAATCATCTCTCGCTATCCACCACAATACAAAAAAGCTGCTGTCATCCCCCTCCTTGACTTAGGCCAACGACAAAACAAGGGATGGACAAGTATAAGTGTTATGAACTATGTTGCCAAACTTCTGGAAATGCCTCCCATGCGTGTATACGAGGTCGCGACATTCTATACCATGTTTAATAGGTCTATGTTGCCAAACTTCTGGAAATGCCTCCCATGCGTGTATACGAGGTCGCGACATTCTATACCATGTTTAATAGGTAAGAGTAACTTTTTACCTTCAGGTACTGTACTTACGGCGCATTCTAGGGAGCCTATTGGTGCTCACTTTGTTCAAGTATGCACTACCACGCCTTGCATGCTACGTGGGTCTACCGAAATACTTGATACATGCCTGGCACATGCCGGAGGTATCAAACCAGGACAAACGTCAAAGGATGGAAAGTTCACTGTCATTGAAGTAGAATGTCAAGGAGCTTGCAGCAATGCGCCCATGATGGTCGTTGGGGATGATTTCTACGTACACCCCAAACTTTTTAAGCTGCTCCGATGATATTCTCATTACATATCCAAAATAGGAGGACCTCACTCCTGCTACTACGAAACAGGTCCTGGATGCCTTTTCTAGGGGAGAGAAGCCCAAACCGGGACCTCAAAGCGGGAGACGAACCAGCGAGAATTCAGCAGGCTTGACCAATTTGACTGGCAAGGTACGCTACCTCATCGCTCTTGTACCTGTATAATAACCAGCGAGAATTCAGCAGGCTTGACCAATTTGACTGGCAAGGTACGCTACCTCATCGCTCTTGTACCTGTATAATTTAACGCGTCCTTTGTAGCCATACGGACCTGGCGAGTTCTGTACGCCAGATTTTCAATAGTAGAAATATGGATTAGTATTCTGGTTATATACATTTCATCCGATTTCTCCTTCATTGCGGGTTTCTGAGAGACCAATCTCATCCCTCCAAGTCCATCCATCGTATGTGATATAAAGTCGTAATTCCATTATTGAATCGTCTGAATCCTCGAGCGTGCATCAATCATCACCCTCTCCATCATCGTAACCGTGAAGTCCCTCGCCGCCTTCGGGAATCCTTTCAATAACGTAGCTGGTTGTTTCTCACCCTCTCCATCATCGTAACCGTGAAGTCCCTCGCCGCCTTCGGGAATCCTTTCAATAACGTAGCTGGTTGTTTCTGTGTGAGTTTATGACATGATTAGATAGTTTCAACGTACTTAATTTCTTCCTTAAGGTTTCGACAGTATCGGTCTATGGAACTCTCTATCAGAAGCCGAAAACTGAAGACTTAAAACAAGTAATACCAAGTGGAAGGTCACGTTCATCATTTCCTAGAAAGATGAATTTTGAGAGGAAGTCATCAACAGGAAGTATCAGCAAACCGAAAGGCATTTCAATCTCTTCCGCTATGCCCTCTATGCCCATGAAGGTGAAAGCAACAACAGTGACAATAGGAACCGCAGCCCAGCCAAGGTCGTTCACTAACGTGAAAGGTAGTGCAAAAAGGTACAGAGTCACGCATTGTTTCAAATGAATCCTGTCTGCAATTGAGCGTAATTAAGTACGATCTGGGGCAAGAGGAATGGATGGAACAAACATGAGACAGGGATCTGGGTGTCCGCGATACGTTCCATGGCTGTGAGTTGGTCTATCATGTTCGAAACCCTGACTCTCGAGTTAATCTTAAGTCAACAAATTGAGTTGGGGACTCACAACTGTATCATAGCGTTCGTCCCTGCCAACGTAGGTTAGACTCCGCATTTTCATACGCAGCAAGGACTTGCCAGCAGGACCAATAGTCTCGAGGAAACCTTCCTTCCGAAAATTGAAGAGTATACGATTGAGTTCCGACGCAATCCTGTATGATGCAGAGTTAGAAGTACTTGAGTTCCGTTTATGTTATAGACTTGCATCAGAGGTAAAGGTAAGGAAGCTTTGTCAGCGTATGCATGAAATTCAATAGCGCGGTGTACGCTGTCCAGCAGGGGTGTTGTAGGGGATATGCTGCCAGAGCCAGATGTATCCTGCATACTGCTTTTGTGTCTCTTGTGCTTAGTGACATCTAGCTTCCAGTTGGGTGTATAAGTCCCACTTCTGCTTTCAGAATTGTTGGAATCTTTGTGGGTTGCCGAGTATGACTTCGTCGATGTATGCTCAATGTCGTAACCGACCTCATCGAAACGGGCAAACGATGGTGGCAATACATCAGCGTAGTCATCATACTTTATCCCATCTTCTCCACGCAGATAGTGTTTAGTTGCGAATACGAAGGAAAGTGCTAGCTTGACAGCTTCGATCTTCCTGCGACGAAGTTGAGACAAGGTGACACCCGTGATGGGAGTTTTTCCTTTGATATGCGAAGGTTGAGCATCAGTCGGAGGAAGCATGACGCTAACCCATATTTGCCGCGCAAGATTGCGAACATTTGAAGTCAAAGTTGCAAAGGATTTTCGACCTTCCCAGTAGCGGTCGTACGAAGTACTGTGAGGGTCCGAATGAGTGAAAAGGACACATAACAAATCCAGAAAGTCGCTTGCCCATTCCTGTCAAGATAAAGGTGAGAAGACGAAGAATACAACAGAGGATACGGACCGAAAGACCAACAGAAGGCCGACCTGTTTTTTGAGTAGATTTAGAGATATTAGAATAAATTAGCTTCCAATAGACTCACAACGACCGAGAGAAGCGGGACAATGCTATTTGTTTGCAACATTTTATAACCTTGCTGCTGGGCAGATGCAACAAAGGAAGCAACAATGGTCACCGTAAGCACAGGGCCGATTATGCGGCCGATTATCTGCACGAAAACAATTCGTTAACGTCCTCAAAACTGTAGATTTCTGCTTACACTGCCTTTCAGACGAAAGACATCTGGCAACCATGAATACTAACAAAGAAATGAATTGCTGTTAGCCCATCGGATAAGGAAATAGACCTTGCGTAGGTATTTTTGTTGCATCCGTGGAGGCTGCGAACTGGTTAGTATAACTCGACGAGACTGGCGCTAATAGAATAAAGTCACCCTGATATCAGACAACAAAGACGAGAAAGAGTTTTTTAAAGTTCCAGTTGCAATTGAGCCAACCATCTTTGACTGGAGGTCGACCAGTAGGTGGGACTCGAGAAAGAGTTTTTTAAAGTTCCAGTTGCAATTGAGCCAACCATCTTTGACTGGAGGTCGACCAGTAGGTGGGACTCTTTGTGAAGGTAGGTTCAACACATCAGAACAATGGACATCTTTTAAATAATGACCTGGCCATCAGGTTCTCACGTACACGATACTTAATTTCAAAAATGTTTTGCGAAAAACATAATCAGTCATACGGAATTATGTTGAATTTATGTCGTCTCCTTATATTCCCACGCCAGTCTACTTATGGTTGTCTGATGTGTAACTACGTATCACTTGTTGCCGAACTGGTAGGAGCCGCAGAAACTTGCCTTTCACTCAGGTCAAGGTGCTGATGTGTAACTACGTATCACTTGTTGCCGAACTGGTAGGAGCCGCAGAAACTTGCCTTTCACTCAGGTCAAGGTGAAACGAGAGTCTTGGTTCTTGTCAAAAGCGGTCTTCGATGTTCCAAACTGTGCTGGGAAAGTACGGACGACGATAAAGGCGTAAATCGTCGGAGCAGTTTTGACAGGGCTGAAGACTGAAATGTTCAGTAAAGGCATCCGGATGACATCAAATGCACTCGAGCTCGGTGATGTCGAGGTACATAGTGAGAGATGCCAATCAATTGCGAGAGCTCGCCGTGTGGATTGACTGCTTAGGTAATGACACTATCACGTGACCGTCGCGTTACTTAAATCTCAAGTAATTGAGGATCTCTTCATCTTCTGACTGCTATGGCAGACGGTGTAATTCTATTATCTGCAGCTCAAGCAATAAAAGCTGCTTCAAGAAAAGTAAAGCTCACACACGAGCTTGAGGATTCAATTGGACAACTTGAATCGATTGCAAAACTTCTCGTGAGGTTTCATCACCTGTCCAACTATGTATGCTCATCCAGAACACAGGAATTAAATGCACCATCCCCTGCAGCTCTGCAACGACTCAGTTTACTTCTTCGTCAAACCTTGTTACCTTTGTACAATACCTTCCTCATTCTTGGTATCCGTTATGCTGTCGCAGTCCTTGCCACAATTTTCGATGCCAAGGTGTTACCTACACTTAAAGACTCCCCAACAAATACTGTGGCCAACTGGGAGGCCATCCAGGCCTCGCTGCTCTCTGGAGTTTTGGTAAGCATAGTCCGAATTCTCTAGAGAGACGGAGAGATCTAGAGCAATCTTCATTCATTCCTTAGGATTTTCTTGAATCAAACCCTTCATGTAGGCAACGCTGAGTTCATTCTTTTATTAGCAATCTTCATTCATTCCTTAGGATTTTCTTGAATCAAACCCTTCATGTAGGCAACGCTGAGTTCATTCTTTTATTTCATCTCATATATGCAGATGAAACCCGCGATGTCGTCGCTAACTCTTTCTACCCGACGCTTCGCAACATTTTTTTTCCCCGCGCGAACCCAACTTTCAGACCTGGGCCTGATCTCATGTACATTGTAAGCCACCAAGTAATACAGCTCTTTATACCTCTGAACTGTTGAGCGCGTACTAGTTGTGCCAGGTCCTTTCTGAAACAGTCACGTTGCATCCAGATAATCAAGCACAGTTGCGTAATAAGGAGATACTTGGAGGGTAAGTCTTTTGACCAGCCCAGTCACGTTGCATCCAGATAATCAAGCACAGTTGCGTAATAAGGAGATACTTGGAGGGTAAGTCTTTTGACCAGCCCTTGATCTGAATATCTCAATAGGCTATCTATCAGCCACAATCTTGGACTTGTCTTGTCGCAGAGCAAAAGTATAGACTTTTTCCATGGTTGAGCTGCTGGGGGCTCATTGGTGGTTACAGGCATTATGGTTATCGAAGCGCTCTTGGAACTTATTGTCAAGCTACTACCATCAAAAAGAACCAGTGTGGCGGCCCGCAATGAATTTGTGCAGGATGTGTTCGACGCCGCTAATCTTGCGTGTGGTGATGTGATTTCGAAGATTCTTGAAGCGACGCCACCAAATGCCAACTGGGATGTCGTCTTCATTAAGATAATCGATTTGCTTGGAAATACAAGTTCATCATTGTTAGTCACGATGTTGTCGCATTTATCAGATTTTGACTTTAAAATACACAGCCCTCAACCCTTTAAAACCAGCAATTTCCATTTGCAAGATCCCAAAAAAGCTTTCAACGTCGAGCGACTATATGTGGATCATCTTGGTCTCGTGGCGAATATTGACGAGGTACAGGAAATGATTACATGTGGCCTCATTCTTTTGAATTATGTTTGTTTCAGGGTGATCAAATTGAAACTCTGCATGCCTTGTATGCGAGCATAGAGAGCTTGAAGGTAAACAGTCCTCGTGATGGAAAGACTACCGTCACCATCCTATTTTCCCCGCCGCCGTCGGTCGGCCAAGTCGCCCTTGTGACACCATCGGACAAACGGGCAACTGTCGCTTTTGACATTGTAGCTCAAGACGTGGCGAGGTTTTTATCATCATTGAAACTTCGTAATGTTGTGAGTTCTCTTGTTAACGTGGTCATGCTGTCTGTATGGTGCTGAGTCAAAGACTTAGAGGAATATCGATCCTCCTGGCCAAAAAATTTCCAAAGTCAAGGAATCTCTTCATCTTAATTCTCAACCAAGTAATAAAGATGGTATTGTTTCAACACAGGTATATATTTTGACCGCAGCGAAACACGTACTTGATCTATAATTTTAGGACAAAGGGCGAGACCTCGCACGATGTATCCATCTTTTTTTACGACTTACAGTCATGTACTGACATCCTATAGTGTGGGATCTTGGCAATTCTCAATCATGCGTTGGACACGGTTTGCCTACTTCGCCTTTGATGCCATGCGCAGTTTCAGAGGTTCAAAATGGTTCAACCTTGACTGATCCCTCCAACCCTCCAAACAGAGGATCTCCAGCAAAAACCAGTTCCCCTTATCACGATTCTATCTTTGGAACCACAGATGAAGAGTTGACCGACTTCTCTGATACGGAGCTGAATCCTCTTCCGCGACGGTCCACTAGACTATCTCGCGGCAAACATTTGCATTGCGTAGGAAAATTGCGGCTAAAGGTCGTGGAATCAGACGATCAATCTCACATCGTCCGAAAGACAAGGTCGAGAAGAAAGACCATCGTCCTATCCGACGTCGAGACGGACCGAGTAAAGTCTCCGCAAATTGCACCTCAGACAGTTAATCCCGTCTCAATCGAATCAGATGCACGTTGCTCGTTCTCGAAGCTAAAAGCTCGATCCTCAGTAGAAGGAACTCTACCGGATGACAAAGCGGTCGATGGAGTTGGAGGGAAAGTCGATCAACCCCTTCTCAAACCCAACTCCGCCGTCGATTCCCCTCCCCAACCAGATTTGTCGCCCTCTCGCACTAACGAACACCTCAAGCCTAAACGGAAAAGAAAATCCACGGGAAACAACGCCCCTGGTCCTGATAGTGAGTGCCCACCTTCAAAGCGGCTTCGTATCAGACCTGGAGCAGCCAAAACCTCTATGGAATCCAAGCCACCGCCAAAGCCAGTTATTTCCAAACGTTACGTTAGAAAAAGACAAACATCATTCGGTAACTTGCCTTCTGGTGCAGAACTCCCTTTTGGAACGGTTCCAGTTCCCTCCTCCGATTTTCCCATTAAACCGAAAGAGAAACAAAGCAAAGTGTCCATAGTGAAAAACAGACGCGGAAAGAAATCAACAGGGGGATCAGCATCCGATAAAAAGAATCAAACCGTAGGGGAAAAGATCACACGTGTTGCGACTGTTGCTCCATCAGATAGAGTGCAAGCAGAAACGAGGTTGCCTTCAGACAATAACAAAGGACGCTTGCTTGACAACGTACGAATTCAGTTCGAAGTTTCTGTAGATGTTGATAATAATCCCCTCTCCAGATGGCTATCCAGGACAAGGACAAGTACTTAGATAAATTCGCTCCTCAGCGTCGCTCTGCACGAGTTGCGAAGGTCTCAGATGCTATTGACACGGGTATCAAGATGGAAAATCACGTTTCAGTTATGCCCAAAGTCGAGTCTGGGGAAAACTCTAAAGACGGGGGTGCAAGCAAACAGCAACGTCTGCAGAATGAACCTTCACTCGCTCCTTCAAATTACATCAGCGTCGAACAGCCGTCATCCACAGCCGATACTTGTCAGAACATTGTGGTACGCGCTACAGAAGAGCCAGTAGCGCCGACAAACATATCCCAGGATACCCCCGCTCAGGAGGGGAGTTGTAGTCTTCCTATGCTAGATGCGGACTTTGTCAAACATGCTAGTTTTCAGAAGGTTAAAGACGAATCTAAACAATCAAAGGTAAGACTTTTTAGCTTCTCGATATGAAAGCAAGTCTCGACTCACGTTTGTTTAAGCCCCAGACTCATGGAGTTTTGATTGACTTGACCGAGGATTCTCCACTGCTAACGAAAACCAGCTTCGGAGGAAGGGAATCCAAATTAAGAATGAAGCCATCTCCACCGTCAGAGAATATTTCAAATCCTCAGCCATTAACATCGCCATCATCGCCTGAACCGCGTCATTCTTCGCTCAAAGTCGATCGTCCGCGAGTTTCCTTCGCGCCTTCGGCCTCGTTTGCCTTCCATTCCACCTTTGATACCAATGAATTGGGATTCGAGACTTCGGATCGCTCGAAAGAGAAGGGTAAACTCTCCAGATGTTCAACTTCTTTACGATTAATATCTTCTCGTCAGAATATCTCAATCCCAGCAATAAATATCGTAGCTCGCAGTCCCATGTGCAGAAGCCTTTTGAGACTGAATACGTACAGCCGACGTCAAACAAAGGCGACGCAGACTCAATGCCAAAAATTCTAGGCGTAAGAGACTTGTTTCATGTCTTTTGTCAGAGTCAATCAATCATTGTCTAATTGACAGATACTAGATGAGATAAACAGGGTAGAGTATCTGCGCTCATATCTCGTCTCCAAGCAGGTTTAAATTTTAACTACAGGTCATGAAACAGAAGTCCTCTTATCGCTTTAGCAAAGTTCGCAAAGATCTTCGCGCCGGAGAAGGAGCCATTCTCCGCGAAACGGCGCAGCATTTGGAGGAGATGTATGTTGAAAGGTATGAAAGAGACAGAGTATTTGACTCTATATGTTGAAATTTTTCAGTGTCGAACATCACAAGAAGTTCGTCAACCTTGAAGCGCAATACGCAAGCCACCATCGCAAGATTATCCAGGGCTTGACAGACCAATGTGACAATCAACAGAAAACCGCAACATTTCTCGCAGCGACTATTCAAGAACACAATCGCAACAGTCTTTCACGAAAATTCCCAAACAACTTTTTTAACTCACCTCTTCCTTCTGTATTGCTGAATCCTCAGTTGAAACTTTGAAGATTGACTGCTTTCGCTGTATTGCTTGCCTTCCTTGGTGTGTATGTCTATCCTCTTTCGTGTTGCACTCTCCTGTAATTCCAATGTCTGTGTGTGGTTTGCATGTGTAGAAATACGGGTATGTACTATGTAACTTTACAATGCCGAGGCGAATTGTGCCGGGCTGACCCTGAAATAAAAATTTGATGTTCTTGACGTCGACACTACCTCAGCAAGGTCTGAGGCGACGATGGATCAGCGGATTTACCTCGGACAGGTTACGCACAGGCGTGTTGCACTTCCACACTCGGTTTACACCAGTTCCGGATTCGGTAATTCGTCTCAGAAATACAGGCCAGACCCGTTGGTCCCACAAGGTCATTAGACAACAAAAGGCACAGTCACCGTCAAACATTTATCGATTATCCATTTCCCATCGATTTCGAGTTTTATCTTCAATTCGCCACTGCTCAACTATTCCTGAAATGGTTACACCCACGGGAGCCCCCATTGTCCCAAAGAGCGATGACGAATATCGCCTTCCGACAAACGTGAAGCCTCTTCACTACGACGTCACCATCAAAACAGATTTGGAGAAGTTGGAGTTCGAGGGATTCGTGAATATCAGGTATGCCTGGAAATTGGATTCTTTCCCATCATCTCACAGGGATACCAGCTTGGATGTCAACCGGGAAACGTCTTCTATCACCTTGAACGCAACAGCTCTCGAGCTCGGGAAAGCGTACGTTATACACTCTCGTTCTGTGTAAGCGTGATTCAAACAATCTTATTTAGTTCCATCTATTCCAACGTATTGAAAGTCGAACAAGAGCCATCTGCACAGACGTTTAATAATGAAGCTCAGCGCGTCACCTATGATTTCCCAAAGGTTCTCCCGGCTGGATCCCTCGCCCAACTGAAGATCGGTTTCTCAGGCAAGCTCACCGGAAGCATGACTGGATACTACAAGTCTCTGTATGAAGCCGACGGGAAAAAGAAAGCATATGCTCTGACACAATTTGAAGTGACATTGCCTCTTCTCCGAGTTTTGCACTTCTCTCTGATATATATTCCTAGCCTACTGACGCTCGCCGCGCTTTCCCATGCTGGGATGAACCTTTGCTCAAAGCTACCTTCGCTATAACGTTGATTTCGCGTGCAGATACCGTCAACCTCAGCAACATGCCTGCTATCTCTGAAGAAGTGTATTCACCAACTTAACGTTGATTTCGCGTGCAGATACCGTCAACCTCAGCAACATGCCTGCTATCTCTGAAGAAGTGTATTCACCAACTTCTTCCAAACCCAACGAACATCCGGATTTGGCTAGATTGTACTCGTCTCTAGATGACACCTGGAAGATTACTCAATTCCAGAAAACTCCTCCCATGTCCACCTACATTGTCGCGTTTGCCAACGGACATTTCGAGCATCTAGAAAAATCCAATTCCAGAAAACTCCTCCCATGTCCACCTACATTGTCGCGTTTGCCAACGGACATTTCGAGCATCTAGAAAAATCTGTCGTTATGCCTCTAAGCGGAAAGACTATACCACTCAAAATCTATGGTACAAGGTTTTCGCGTTTTACTTCCGGCTCTCTCTAACGATGGTTTTTAGCCACTGCCGACGTCATTCATCAAGCTCAATTTGCGCTCGATGTCAAGGCTAGCGTACTACCCCTTACGAAAAGATCTTTGACGTGGAGTATCCTCTACCCAAACTAGATACCTTAGTCGTATGTTTCTACGGTATCCCGACTTTGGTAACCTTTTCATTCTTTACCAGGCTAGCGATTTCGATGCAGGTTGAACGTCCTTTTCGACCGCACATGTATTTACTAACTGGTAGTTAGGTGCCATGGAGAACTGGGGTCTAATCACTGGACGAACGAATGCGTTTCTACTTGATCCTCAGAAAGCGGATCTACATGCAAAGAAATGGGTTGCGGCGGTTCAAAGTCATGAAGTTGCGCACATGTGGTAAGTCCTCAGAAAGCGGATCTACATGCAAAGAAATGGGTTGCGGCGGTTCAAAGTCATGAAGTTGCGCACATGTGGTAAGTCTCTGATTATGGAAAGCAGACGAGTTTTGATCTTGTCTTGGAGGTTTGGAAACATTACTACCATGGAATGGTGGAACTATCTATACTTGAACGAAGGTATGTTTTGATCTTGTCTTGGAGGTTTGGAAACATTACTACCATGGAATGGTGGAACTATCTATACTTGAACGAAGGTATGTTTTGTTTGTTGCAAAAATGCTACCGTTCACGAAAGCATGTTTTGTCAGGCTTTGCAACCCTGGTTCGTGCTTCTGTCTTTTAATTTTGAGCTATTGCTTGATAATTGTGTTAGATGGGTGAAGTCATAATCGCAGGTATGGGTGCTTTCACTTGACTACAATCATCTGAATTGATGTCAAACGTCACAGACAAGTATGTATCCTTCAAAGTTATTCAGGTGTCAAAAAAGTCATCCACGCCTCCTTACAGAGTGTTCCCGGAGTGGCAAGTCGATTCAGAATTCATCACAGATCACCTTAACAGGGCCCTGAGTCTCGATTCAAAACTTTCTTCACATCCCATTGAAGTCGACTGTCCTGATGCCAATCACATTAACCAGGTATTCCCAACTTTCGCGATTCCAGATTTCTCAGCTGACGCTCGATAAGATTTTTGATAGTCTTTCCTATTCCAAGGCTGCCTCCGGTCAGTGCTCATATTAACATTTCAGCTGACGCTCGATAAGATTTTTGATAGTCTTTCCTATTCCAAGGCTGCCTCCGGTCAGTGCTCATATTAACATTTCGTTGTATATTAGGAGTTCAATTCCGTCTCAGTTCTTCGCATGCTCTCCAACTACGTCGGCGAGAACTTTTCTTGAAGGGCGTTTCGATTTATCTCAAGAAGAAGCTATATGCCAATAGTGTCACCAAAGACCTATGGGAAGGTATTGGAGCTGCCACAGGTTTGTCCGGACACGATAACATTGTCCTTTCTAAACTCAGGCTCAATCGAACATTAGGGAAGGATGTCGTCAGTTTTATGGATAATTGGATTACCAAGGTTTGATTAGTAAACTCAGGCTCAATCGAACATTAGGGAAGGATGTCGTCAGTTTTATGGATAATTGGATTACCAAGGTTTGATTAGATGACGTTATACTTAACGACAGAAACGCCTGACCTTCGCCATGGTGCTTAGATAGGTTTCCCCGTACTTTCCGTCACGGAGACTCCGACTGGAATCACAGTCCGTCAAGATCGTTTCCTTGAGACTGGCCATGCAGAGCCCAAAGACAATGAGACTATTTGGTAGGATCTCGTCTTTCGTATTGTCACATCTCACTTGAGACTGGCCATGCAGAGCCCAAAGACAATGAGACTATTTGGTAGGATCTCGTCTTTCGTATTGTCACATCTCATCAATCAATGAAAAACCTAGGAATGTTCCTTTGAGCATTGTCACCGCTGACAAGGATGGGAAGTCAATTCTTAACAAGGAGGCGGTGCTAGTAGAACGAGAGCAGACATTTGAACTGGATACCTCCAAGCCCTTTAAACTGAATGCCGGCACTGTTGGAGTCTGTAAGTCATACATTTTGCGGCACTTATTTCCAGTACAATTTTAACGTTCGGTTTACCTAGACCGTGTACTTTACACTCCTGAGAGGCTTTCCCAAATTGCAGAGGAAGCTTCAAAAGAGAACAGTATCTTCTCGTTGAATGATCGTATCGGCCTGGTGCATGACGCGATGGCGCTCTCTAAAGCCGGTCTTGCCAAACTGAGCAGTGCTTTGACCCTCATCCATGGCTTGAAAAACGAAAAGGAGTGTAAGTATGTGCTCTTCCATTACTCCCGTTGTCTCACAATCTTTTTGAAGACCTTGTTTGGTCTGGGGTCTCAGAGAACCTTTCAGGCTTGGTGTCAATTTGGTGGGAGCACCCACAGGTCGTGGATCAACTTAATGCTCTCCGAAGGGTACGTACCTTTCAGGCTTGGTGTCAATTTGGTGGGAGCACCCACAGGTCGTGGATCAACTTAATGCTCTCCGAAGGGTACGTTGGACTATTCAAAAATGTTTCTTTGACACTGAATGTATTCTGGTTCTCCGTCTTGTAGGCTCTTTTGTCCCGCTGTGGATAAGCTTGGTTTTGAATATTCACACACAGATTCTGTGGATACGTCACTTTTGCGCACTTGTGCTATCTCTCAAGCCGCTGTCGCCAAAGATGAAGGGTAGGTGTTTTTTCTTAAGCAGAATCCCTGATACATATGATGTGATCTGGAATCTCACCTGTTTCCTACGTAATTCCTGCAACCGTTTTGACGTGTTGCTTCCATTTAACAGGGTCATCAAAGAACTACAAAGCCGCTTTGCCTATTTCATGAAGACAGGGGACGATTCCAGGATCCCGGCCGATCTGCAGCGCGTGATATTCGCCACGGTAAGCATTTAAGTGTTCATGGGCAGTCTCCATTCCTTCATTCCTGCTTATATAGGCTGTAAGACATGGCGGAAAAGCAGAGTTCGATGCTGCCGTCAAAATCCACGACGATGCCAAGACACCCACTGAACGCATTGCTGCAATGTACCTCTTCAGTCTTGCCTCATCATGTTTTTATGTTGGCTTACGCGAATTGCAGGCAAGCGATGGGCTCGGTGGAGGATCCTGAATTGATAAAGGAGACCTTCAAATTCATCTCGACTAAGGCAAGAGATCAAGACGTGGTATATTTCTTCCGTGGCCTTTCGGGCAATCCCAAAGCTAGACGACTACTGGCTCAATACTTCAAGGAAGAATACGACACCCTGTATAAACGTTTTGAAGCTACATTTACATTGAAATCCCTTGTCGAGGTACGTAATCCACGACCTTGCAGTGTACGCCCTCTTGAACATTTGACAAGCTGTCGATGGGCACCCTTTCCACTGAAAAAGATCGTGTTGAGATCGTTGAGTTCTTCCAGGTAAGACGGGATTGTGCGCGTTAGTCCGTTGGCCGTTACTGACTGAAAATCAGGACAAGGACACCTCGAAATATAACCAAGGCCTGGCGCAAGTGCTGGACGGAGTGCGTGCACGAATTGCATACATTGAGGTGAGCAAATGCAGCAGTGGTGACCAACGCGTACTGACGGCATACAGCGGTCCACGAGTGACCTTGTGGGGTGGTTTGAGTCGAGGTCTAAACTGTAGTTGCTTACGTGATGTAAATCGCTAAATTTTGAACTGTTTTATCATCATCGTCGAGAGCAGCAGCGAGCTCGCGAATCTTGCTGTTTCCCACTGAGATAATCAGAGTGCTGCTCGTTGTCTGACACGATGCCGGCGTTTGATCCTGTCCGGGATGCTGTACTCAATTCGCCAATCGGGGTGGCTACCCCGGTGCTGCCACTACCATCACCGAGTAGCTCTGTTTCTTCACCATTGGCAAGCCCGTCCCTCGGTGGAAGACGAGCGACAGCAATATTGGATCTTTTGAATCCTGCTGACACCCACGAACCTGTCCATCCCACTCCGCCCCCTTTGAGATCTTCTACTTTATCACATATCTTACACATTGACTCCGAAAACAAACTCGATACGTCTCAGCCCCTGACACGGTCTACTGCCCTTGAACTTCCATCTGCCTCTCAAAAAACTTTTTTTTCTTCCAGTCCTTCACCTACACACGAACGCGACTCGCCAATGTCCCGTTCGCGGCCCTCATCGTCATCCTCGTCCATCTCCGCGTCTTTCTCGGCTCAAGCTACCATTACAGCACGCCCAACCCATACGCAGTCTTCCATGCCACCACCACCACCACCTGCTTCTTTGTCTATACCGTATGCCCCACGAGTTAGGATAACACCTCCCACCTCTGTCATGATCCCTCTTTCGTCTGCAGAGATGGAAATGTACAGAGACTATCGATACCGAGGTCGTGGTACAACGCAAATCTCGCAAGCGAAGAAGAGAAGAAGAAACGAAGAACTCTACCCAGATACCGACCAGCCACCACACAAGAAGCTGGCAGGAGATGTCGGGGTCGTGGTCGACCATTGTATATTGCATTCATTGCTTAGAAAATCTGATTTAACAACCATATCCTATTGCAGATAACTCGCGACCAGACGTGGGCGTAGTGCAGCGTCTGGAATCACCCATCATTGGTCTCAAGAACTTCAACAACTGGGTTAAATCCGTGTTGATTTCACGCTTTGCTCATCCGGCATTGGTCACGTCGAAATCGAGAACTGTGAATGGCAATGGCGGCTTCCGGAGCGGGTCTCGAAACACCGGGTCTGGCAAGGTTCTTGATATGGGCTGCGGCAAAGGCGGTGATATGACAAAATGGGCAAAGGCACGGGTTCGCGAGCTTGTGGGTGTCGGTACGTTTCCCGTTCACCTGAACCCTAACTTTAACAATCCTTGTTCATCTCCGCATTTGGTAGATATTGCAGCTGTATCCATCGATCAAGCACGCTCGAGGTGGGAGTCGCTCCGTCCTCCAAAATTTGCCGCAACTTTTGCAGCACTGGATTGTTACTCACAACCATTGACGAATGCCTTCTCTCCCGATTTGCTGGGTATGGATCCGTCGTACGGACATGACAGCGATGTCCCCCTAAATGGCGAACCATTCGATGTCGTATCCATGCAATTCTGCATGCATTATGCTTTCGAAACGGAACAGAAGACGCGTTGTATGTTGGATAATGTCAGTCGGTATCTACGAAGAGGCGGGTCGTTCATCGGCACGATACCAAATGCCGAATTTCTGTTGTACGTCAGTCCGATCAATATGGCCAGCTCTAAATCACATCTTTGTCAGAGAACACCTCGATGCGTTGCCATCGGATGCGAGTCAGTCCGATCAATATGGCCAGCTCTAAATCACATCTTTGTCAGAGAACACCTCGATGCGTTGCCATCGGATGCGAGGACTTGTCTTTCGGTAACTCGGTGTATAAGATTAGATTTGAGAACCGCGGTAAGAGATCATTGTTTGGGCACAAGTATTGGTTCTTTTTGCAAGATGCCGTTGAAAATGTACCTGAATATGTTGTATATTGGGACAACTTTGTTGAGTGGGTGCTTCTCATCTGCATTGTCTATTATACGCGCTAATCATACCATTGCCGTGTATTTGTTTTTCAGGATGGCCGCAGAATACAGCCTTTACCCACTATATAAAGAAGAGTTTCACCATGTCTTCTCAGAGAACCAAGATCACCAGGAGTTTGGACCGTTGATGGTCCGCATGAAGGTGGTTGATGTAAACGGGGAAAGTTCGATGGACGAAGATCAATGGGAGGCTGCTAGTTCGTCCTGTCACCTTGGCATTATTCTGGTCCACTAATCCATTTAAATTAGACATCTACATTGCGTTTGCTTTTGAAAAACGATAACGCCTGCCAGTCATTACGCCTTTGTTTCTAAATCTATTTTCCAAACTCTATTGCACACTCGTCATACTATCTTAGTACTTAGCCAATAAATTATATCTGACATCCATTGTAGCTATCACTACGATTAAAGGACATGAAATTTTTTTTTTCAAGACACGGAATGAGAGTCGTCGGCGATATGAATAAAATGAAACAAATGGAGCGGATAGTCACAATCATGGACAGACCATGCTATCAGATGTAACGTATGCACAAAAACAAGGACACATGATAGATGATGGTCGAAGTACAATACTATAAGCGCGAAAACTACAGGGGTAAATGGAACATAGAGCAACCTTACTGCATCCAAAATGTCTATTCCTGTCCAAATCCAACAGTTTCTCTACGAAGACGGGGTGAGCCTAATGTCACCAGAAAGCATGGTAAGAGGACGTACTCAACGGCTAGTGTGAGCTTTTGCTCTAAACTTGCGTAATCCTTGTATGGAGGTAAATCAATCCTATTGAAGCAGGTATGACTCTTTGGAAGTTGCGATGGATCACCCGATTTTTCGATGGTGAAGCGACGCGGTCCATCAGAGCCTTGCAAATCCTTAAACCCATTGACCGGGATACGAGACGTGCCGGTCGCAAACTGGAGAAGGCGAGATTTACGTTCCGGCGGCCAGCTGCGGACACATTTCCAGAACCATTGAATGACTTCGTCATTTACCTCGTAGCCACGGTAATCGGTGAACTTGGTCCAATCATCGCTATCAAAGATCACGAATAAGGAAATGAACGAACAACGGCTAGTTTCAACACGTACACGTCAATCTCTGACATACCACCGATCAATAGTTCGAGTTCTCGTTCGTCAAAGACTGTGACAAGGTCGAGAGGAATGAGCTCGCTGAAACCTGACATGAACGCCTCAAACTGATCCTTAACGCGCTTGGATATACGATAGTCAACGATGAGGTCAACATATTCCTTCTTGTTTTCCTCAGTAACCGGGATATCGGCACCTCCGGCCTTAAGCTCAATGGTAACCATTTCACCGAAACGCTCTTCTACAGTGGTGAAAGTTTCGTCGATGACGCCAGTTATATCATTTTCACTGTTAACAAAGTTAAATCAAAATGACATAGATAAGAGATGCAAACATACAGCATCCAGGTCATGCCACGATGTAACTCGGCATCAACGCTCTCTAAATCGGCCAGCATAACCTTCTTCTTCAAAATCATCTTGTAAAAGCTGACGATAAAGTAGGCATCCAAGAATCGGCGGTGAAAAATGCCTAAACCCAAACAACGACCGATGAATTTGAAATAATTAAGATGTTCCGGATTCACGCCTGATGCCGGATTTATCTGTAGGGTATAGTTGTCGTGGGCAGAGTATTCAAAGAGGCAATAGAAGGGATTAAACATTTCGTGCGAGAATTTATCTGTAGGGTATAGTTGTCGTGGGCAGAGTATTCAAAGAGGCAATAGAAGGGATTAAACATTTCGTGCGAGAGCAGGAAGAAAAACTCTCTGGGGTTCAACGTCAATTCATCATCGAAAAGAAACAAACAACGAATCGGCAAACCGTACCGTGACAAACCACCATAATCCAAACCATCTTCGCCATCGAACTTAATCATCAGTCGTTTTTTCAGGTCATTCGGCGTTTGCCTCATAATTTCCGCGTAACTGTCTTCAAAAATATGGTTCCTTCTGATTTTGATCTGGCAGTTCCCGGGCTGCGCGCGCATAGCGGGTTGACTCCTGAAGTAGATGAGCTTCCTTCTGAAGTCGCGCTTGTACTGTGGTACATTAGCATCAAGAGTAGACGGTAATCTGGGGTCGTCCCAAGTCGTAGTCTTTGTATTATGATCCACAAAATAAACTCGCGCTGTCGACGTAAGGCGCATTTCCCATCCAGAAGGCAAAGGTCCAAGCTGAGAAATGGTTTGGGGCTGGAGATTGGACCCTTGTCCCTGTGGGCCCATGACACGAATGATGGTTTGTCTTCGGGGGTCAACCCAAGTTGTTGTACGTGTGTTGTGATCAACATAATATGGACGGCCTTCCGGTGTGTAACGTTCCTCCCATCCATTGGGAAGAGTACCGCTTCCAGCCGTTGTGTTCCCAGTAGAAATCGTTGTTGTTGCTGCTGCTGGTTGCGATGTTGACGTAGACGTTGATGATGACCGATAAATGGGATTACTGGCCTCAAGGAGGTCGTCTGCTAGGATGCGACGGGAGTGTTGATCACGGGCGGCATTAGTTTCATTGTCCTGGGCATTGTTGTTCACGGTGACATTTGAAGAAGGACGGTTCCAGGTTGTGCTGCGCGTATTGTGGTCCACATAATACGTTCTGCCGAGGGGATCGATACGACGCTCCCAACCTGGAGGCAATGGTCCATATTGGTCGACATTGGGGTTGAAATTGCGCATTTGGGAAGTTTGCGCAGCAGATCCGGAAGAGACGGTGCCGCTAGTTATTGGTCGACATTGGGGTTGAAATTGCGCATTTGGGAAGTTTGCGCAGCAGATCCGGAAGAGACGGTGCCGCTAGTGAACTGGACATCGTGGCAGTCGCAGAGGAAAAGGCGGGAGTCTGGGAAGTCGAGGAACCTAAGCTCGTTGGGCGGGATGGAGAGGATGTTTGCTCTGCTTCGGTCGTGGCAGTTGGAGACACATTGGAAGAAAGCATGACCGGACTCGTGCTATCAGCTGCAGTGGCGTGGGAACTTGGGCTACGGGAGAGGGCTGTGCTTGATCCCGGTTGCGAAGCAAGATTCGAAGTACTAGCAGCAGGCGATTGATTAATCCCCATGTCTGTGAATGCAGTTGTTAAACCGTCGACCTGCGACGGTCCAGGATTGGATATCGGCTGCGAAACATTCGTGGAAAGATACATGATCAACTTTCCGTGAACAACAAGGTTGTCGTTCGACTTCTTGAGATCTAGCGTAAGCATTTCTGTTTGGCAGATAAGAGTGCATCTCGGAGGGTATCATGATGGCAAACGCACCATGACTATCCTGCTCCAAGTCCAACACATCTACAACCCGCACGTTCACAACGCCCAGAAATCCTTGATCCCGTCGCTTGAACTTACGTTGGTCAAAGATTTGGACTGCGACGACAGACGATTCTTTGACCATGCTATTGATTGTGTAAGACTGCTGCGCATCGCACGCCAAAATGAAAACCGACACGCACATATCAAAGCTCTCGTTCCAATACGGATTGAGGGTCTTCTTTATGACACTCGTCGTGTGGGTCTGTTCAGCGTCAACGGTAATAACTGCAAATGGATCGGGGAGTCGAAAGACATCTCGTTTCGAAAGGCCGTCTGCGGCAACAACTGACAGGAAAGTTAGAGCGAGAATGGATCGGGGAGTCGAAAGACATCTCGTTTCGAAAGGCCGTCTGCGGCAACAACTGACAGGAAAGTTAGAGCGAGAACTAGCTCGTGAGACTTGAAATGCGGGCTGTACCAGTTATCCTGACTTTCTTGGTTCTGTCAGGGCATTAGATGGGATGATAGATGGCAGTTGAAAGGATAAAACGCACAAAACAGCGACAGGAGGGACAGACATGGCGCTGAGTATAACACCAACGAAGAACTGAGAAAAAGTTGCAGAGTATCCAGATAGAAAGTATTTCTCCAAGAACGAGGTGTAGTCGTCGACGTTAGTCAAAGGAGAAAAGGAGTCACATGAGGGTCACATTATTATTGCCTGTCAACCAATTTCTAGGAGTGACATAAATCCTACAACTCTGCCTCCTACATCAAAAATCCCAATGATGAACTATAGCTTAAATTTATCCAAAGATAGTCCCGGATAAACGAGTAGTAAGGTAGGAATAAGGTACTGTTATAAGTTAGATCTCTCAACGAATCCGTCATCATGGTCAACCGGCCACGGACGGATCGATGATTTCCACCTCCCTCGACTGCCGATGGCTCCCTTGACACACCCGTATGTGTTTCTTTGCCTGAACTGACTGTATACTTTCGGTCTCTTTGAGTTCTAGTAGATAAGCCAGTTCCGTCAACTCCTCCTGATTACACGTCTTTAACCGCTCTTCTCTCGACGATGATCGTAAATGTCGTAGCAGGCGTTTCAGTGATGGCTTGCGCTTCGGGCAGTACTCTTCAAAATCCACAATGCATTCAGAGCATCTCCTAGATCCGGAGCGCGAAGCGAAGTTTTCCTTCACGTAGTAAGTTACTGGTCTGCCCGATTCCCTTGATGAATATGTGCGTTTCGTGGACGATAATTTGGCTTTAACCAATGAGGCTGAGCGTAGGAGCATTGAAGATTTGGCTAGCATCTTGACTGATGCAGCTTGGTCCTTCACCTGAGTGCATTAGAAATTGACTTCTTTATGATTTTTCTTCAGCCCACCTCGCGTTTGGGGCAGCTGGAATTTGCAGTCGACCTGCGACGCTCAAGGAAGGAAAAAAGCTGCATGGTAATGAGGGGTAACAGAGAGGAGTGTTCTAATTTGTTATTCATGATTTTAAGCTGACTAGTGCACCCCATTTTACCTCCGATCACAAGGCATCGCCGAAACCATGATCCGTCAGTTTTAACCCTTAATCGAATCAATTCAGTTGTTATTTTCTTGGCTTTCCTATTTCAATATATACATGTTCTCGCCTGGATCACGACCATACTGAGCTGAGCGAACAAACTCCCTGCGCCACGCTAATTGTAATATGTTCTTTTCTTTTTCTCCTCAGCTTCAGAGCAACGAAAGCAGAAAACACTTCGAGGGGTTAGATGGGTATTTCTCCGAAATTTGAGGTTTTAATACATGTTTACACTCAGGGCTTTGAAAAAGTTCTCAGGAACAGAGGAAAATGGTAACTCCGAAATTTGAGGTTTTAATACATGTTTACACTCAGGGCTTTGAAAAAGTTCTCAGGAACAGAGGAAAAGGTAACATTTTTAAAAGTAACACGGAGGCTATGATATGGTTAATGTGATTGGAGCTCATTAGAGACGAGCTGTTTTTCCCATCGTCTGAAATCGGACTATATGTATGGTATATCTCTTTCCCTTTCCTTCCCAGTAGTGAATAATGTACTAGCATCGACCCTCAATCCCAATAATAATCATCCGGCCTTTCGCCGAGCGGAGTGGGATCCCACGTCTTATTGTGGACAGCTTCATTGAATAGGTATTCATCATGAATTACTCCTGGCCCTACGCATGGATTTGGACCCCTGAATTTCTGAAGACAGCTTCATTGAATAGGTATTCATCATGAATTACTCCTGGCCCTACGCATGGATTTGGACCCCTGAATTTCTGAAGGGTACATATGATCAGCCAAACTTCCCATCAACAGATCAAATGTGAGCTTACTGGATTAATGATGGTTCTACCGTGGTAGGTAATGGCAGGACTGTTGCGATAAATCAAGCTTTGCGCCTCCTGAAGACTCTTCTTGAAGCTGCCAACTCTTCCTTCTCCTCGGCTTCTTTAATCTGCCTTTTTGCAGTCGCCCTCCGTTTGAAATAAGGCAATTTCAGCCTGTCAATGGCGTTGTTCAGATTGACTGATAAGTGTAGGTGATGCATGTTTGTACTGCTGGTACGAGTTGAGGATTTTCGCTACCCAACGAGGCGAATTTATGTGTTTCCATAAAGGGGCCCAAGACGTAGACATAGGAGTTCTTTCGGTATTTTGTGGGTTGGGGGCTTTGTACTCGCTTTTGCCCAATGTCTGAGTGTGGCGTTAATGATTCAATTTTTGTAGGCCTGGTGGAGTTCCGCCAGTCTTCCAGGGGTAGAAGAGCTTCAAAACGAAAGAGCATGAGATCGTTTTATTTTATTGATTCAAAGGAATGGAGCTCATTTATAAGGTCCTTCATTTGAATCCATAACATTACGGCGGGGACAATGTAGGCTTTGGGGTGCACTACCATCAATAAAACAGAGAATATGAGCCATTTGAATATCGCAGAAGCTAGTTGTTTAGAGTACAGAGATCGTAACCGTGGTGGTTGTGGCGCCTCCGTCATACGAAGTAATTATAGGAGGTGGCGACTAGTCCAAATAGGAGCATGATGCTTTCGATCGCAAAAGATACACTAGATGTGGCGCTGCCGACATGGGTATAATTGGAAGCTAACCCACTTGAGTGACAAGGAGGTCGGAAGATGTGTCGAAAGCAGTGTAAGTCACGTCGTTAGTCGTGAGGCCACCTTGATCTTCCGAATTTGGCCTCCTTGCTTGTCCATGTTGACTCCCATCCATGCACAAGAGCCGAACTACTTAGACTCGAATTTTGACCTTGCAAGCACTCCAGCAACTGTTCGTCAAATTCTGTCTTCTCAGTTCATACATGAGTAACAATGTCCCGCATTCCGCTTCCTATGAATGCTGTGATTCCGAATGTCCATTGACCTTTCTCCACGACGCTAATGTCACAAACAGGCTCACCAACATGCTGCAAACGCTGATGAACACCTGGGAAATGGACTTCTTATATTGGCACACGAGGAACACTTGAAGGCTGCTGATGCTTACCTTGCTGCTGTTGAACGCAGCCATGATGAATCAGTTCAGTCAGGATCCTGTTTCATGTGTGCTGGAATGCTCACCAAGTTTTGTCTTCCCAAAGACAAAGCGGACGCTCCGGCTTCTGTACAATGATCACACCAAAGCAGCCAAAGAATTAGAAAGAAAGATTGACAAGCTTAAGGAGGAAGGTAAAGACCCAGCTTTGCCACAAAAACTTGAAGTTCCCCAAGTCCAAACTCCCCGATCTTCACGACACCCAAACCTTCCCCAATCTGCCCCATCTACTCCACCTTTTCGACCCATGAGTGATAGCCAGAACACAGTCGATGAGTCTTTCATGCTGCTTGCTGGACAGCGTGTGAGTTATTTCGTGTGTAATCGTTGTTCCACGTCTAATGGGTCCTCTCGTAAGTCAGACCCTGGAGACGCCTTCAATCAGTTTTGGAATATCATGCAGGGAATGTTGGATAATTTATCGCAACCTGTGGCATTTGCAACTGTTCCGCTGGGCAACGCAGATATCCCTTCAGGGCTGAAGACGCCGCCAACATCACGAACACCACGAAGAGATGTTAGTCTTAGCAGCGATACTTATTCTGCCGATGAACCAATTCTCTCGCGTCTTACTAAACGAATAGGCATTGGCCGCGACTCTGACAGCCAGAAAGGTAAATCAACAGAGATGGTTTCAAGCTGGGACGACGATTTCGAAGATGGATTGTTTGATGAAGGTAGCACCCTCCATTTATTCTCAAAAACACTTTATCTGACTTGAACAGAAACCCTTAACGACGAATTGTCTGAATCTTTCTTCGTTATTCCGTCTGGGAATGAGCCGTCACAAATGACATTGAAGAGAGAGAATTCTCGTCTAAAACTGGAAGTTGAAATGATGAAGAAACGATTATTGGCTACGGAAAAAATGATACAACTTCGAAAAGAGCAGGATCTTCAATTACGGGATAGCATTGTCCAAGCAACGAAGGAGGTGACTCGACTTCTTTCAACTTCTTCTATCAATTTTGACGCTAGTATTCTGTTATAGGCTCAGAGAGTCATGGGGGCTTCTATGATCGGGCAGCGTCCACTGAACGTGGACTTCAATACCTTGAATGTGCCCACCGTTGCGATACCTAACATGTCATCTGGGCGGGAAGCTCAGTATGCTCGTCGGCTCAAAGAGCTCGAGGATGAAGTTCAAAGCCTTAGGGTTGAAAACGAGAAACACGTCAGTTCTCTCCTTTCTCTTGTTTAATTTTCTTCGCTGCTCATGTTCCCCGTAATTTGATAGAAAGTGATTATTGTGAAATTCCGTGAACGCTGGGAAAAACTGAAAGACTCTGCAAAACGGAAAAAGGAAGCCAAAGCCGTGGCTGCTGCAGCTTCAATGGTTACCCGGGAGCGGATAATTGAAGAGCCTGAGGCAGAAGAAGCGGAAGATGGAGCTACTATTTGAAGTTGAAGAGGGTATAATGATTCATTTACCTAGGGTCAAGTGTGTGTATACCCATGTTGTAGCACTGGTTTACTGTATGCTATGTACTCTTCTAAATTGTTCTTCGTGCATTTGGGAGTCTTTCGATCAAAATCGGTATTCTCGACGAAATACACCAAATCGAAATTACACAAATAACATATAATCGACGATCCTGAGCGATCTTACAAAGTTGTCAAAGTGTTTCCGTATTGCATCTTCGTATGCTCTTGAAACCTCATTACCGTTGCCTGTTTTTATTGGAACATTGAATGATACTACAAGGTCGATGGCTTTCGACGTAACACGATAGAGGGCCATGAGAACATGAATTGTATCGGGTTCTGTGTGGTTGAACTTCGGAACTCGCTGAGTGCCGGAAAGCAGGATAGCGGACGGTGTATCGTCGCCTCTGTCATTTGGGATAACATTTACGGTATCGACCACGGCCGACACGGCCGAATTGTCATGAGCAAGAGAGTCGAAATGGAACCTAAAAGTGGGCATAAACTCGTCGTATCCCGTATGGTTAGATCTGGAAGAGACATACTTTGCTGCTTCATCGAAGTCGGAAGGTTCGACCTTTTCTAGGATTTCGACAATGATACTGACGTCCGAATCGGGGTAAAGAAAGACCTCTTGATTGTCTGGAACCTGACGGATTTCTCTAACTCCTGTAAATTATGAACAGGCCGTGAAATGCAATAACGAATGTCACCCACGCAGCATCAAGAAGATTAGACGGTGTCTGAGCTGTGATGGCTCCGCCAAATAGATTGCGCTGAATGAAATTCATGTCGTTAAGTAAGAAAACTGATGGTTTGAGGGATGCGATAAGAGTGTGATGGCTCACGTGACACGTGGTACAACATTGCGACGCGGTCGTGTTGACCTTGTTTCTCAACATCACCACGACCTCCTTGCATTTTTTTTTGAAATATGGCAGATTCGCGGCGCAGGTCAATGATGCCACCACCATCCGATAATTTTGGAGCTGGACGTTCAGGCATCCCTCAACCGGTCCCATCTACGATAAAAAAACCTGTGGCGAACATGCGTATGTCTCTTGCAGGTCCCGCTCTGCGAGCATCGTACCAGACTCCTGGCCCTTCACTGAATCCAAGACAATCTATGAATCCAAGACAATCTATGATGAGATCTCAGAATGCCAATTCCCTGCTGCAGAGCACGACAAAGCCAAATTACGGGAGGACTCCACTGAATAGGTAGGTTTGTTTGAAGCTGAGTCCACTGCTTTTGTTTCTCTTACATATCTATGGCGCTTAGTAGCACACGCCATGGATCTATGTGGGCCGCTGGAGGGAATGCTCCTTCCAGCAGCCAAACACTCAAGGACCCTCGTCCACTGCGGGACCGGCAATACCAGACGAAGATGAGACAAGAAACTCTGAGCTATTTACAGGGCGCAGGTTTTGAGATTTCGATGGCTAGTCTTGCCAACATTACAGGCAAAGATTATAGGGCTATTTTCGACTTCCTAGTTCTTACTCTAGACCCTTCACATCCTCTTGGCCAGAGTGCTCGATTCGAGGACGAGTTTGTTCCTGCGTTAAAGGCGCTGTGTTACCCTTTCGCTCATCAGATTGATAATAAATGGCTAGCGGCCCCAGCGAGCATGCATTCCTGGCCGCCCCTTCTTGGTGTCTTGCATTGGCTAGTTGAGATGTGCAAGGTGTGTTGGTGATTGACTGTAGGTCTCCAACCAAACCAACCCATTACAAGCTGCGGGAAGACTACTTCAACAGTGGCCATCCGACACTGCAAAACACTGCGGATATTCCTGAAGAGTTTGAGGACCAGCTTGACCACCGGGCGTTGGCTTTCGATTATTTCGATCAGGCCTATACTGTTTGGCTAGATCTTATAGATGACTTCGTGGAGCCGAATCAGTATCTTGAGGACAGATACGGTATGTGCATGCATCTGGATTTCGTTCGTTCGTTTTTCACTCTGGTCCGTAGCCCGGAAAAACGAAAGTGTTCAAAAAGATTTAGAGGCATTAACAAAGAAGCTCGATCAAGCCAAGGCTGAACTTCACAAGCTACAGTCCTCGGCGGTATTACTCCTGTAATGCTATCTTACCTTTTCTAATCTCTTTGACAGGCTCCAGTTTCGAAGTTGCAAAATGAGAATAATCTATTGACGGCTGATAGTGAGAAATTTCAGAAGATCCTACAGCAGTACGAAGGCAGGAAGAAGAAGCTGCTTGACACAATCGCTTATGAAAAGGCGGAATTAGCTACTGGCGGTAAGTATACTAATTTAGTATTTTTGCTATTAGGGAGTCCTCATAGACAGGATAAGCCGCTCACCTGGAACAACTAAAACAGGAGCACACCAGGCTATTGGAGGTTGTCAAAGAACAAAATATGACCCCCGAGGAGGTTATCCGCATGAATACTGACCATGAAACGCTTTCAAGGAACTTGGAAGATCTCAGACAAAAAATTGCCGAGACACACAAGGTCGTGATGACCCTTGAAGTTGCTGTCGCTAACCGTGCGGAAGCAGCAGAGGAAGCCCTCGATGCTTATACCAATTTGCTTTCCTCACTCGAGCTGTTTCCGCCCCTTCCCACCCCGTTCCAGGATATCGATCTCACCCTCGAACTCAATACTGCGGCTGCTAATCCCCAGTCTCTTCTATTGGGAGCTGATGTCAGAAAAATCATCAAGCCAACTCTCAGCGGCATTGCTGAAACGAAACGCTCAGAACGGGCTTCATTGGAGAGTGAACGCATTCGAGTTGACAATGAGCTTGATCAGCTTACACTAGAGTGTGAGAATGTTGAGGAGGAGATAGGTGAATTAGAGAGGAAAGTTTTGACATTGGGAGAACAAGCAGAGGATTTGCGAGACGTGAGTGACAGCCATGCATTGGTTCAGCAAATTTCTGAAAGCCGTCAATCGAACAGGCGGCCCAACGAGAAGCAAATGTTGCGAGTGCGGAAGCGACTCGATTAGAGCGCGAACTTGCTCACGCCAGGACAGCGGCATTAGCCAACGGAATGGGGGTTAAATCTCGATTGCAGGCCCTTCAATTTGAGTTGAGTTCCTCCTTCTTTTGACGCCCCTCTACTGACCGACTTTTGGTTTGCGATCATAGTTATAACGAAAAAATGGAAAAAATCTCTCGGCTGAAAGAAGAAACCGTGAGGGCTATTATCAAGAATAGCCATGATATCGCCATGTTCAAAGAGGAGGTATCTCGACATCTTGGAGAGCTGCGAGAATTTGCCGAGGGGGATTGATCGTTTCCAACCCGCATAATGTAATTTTTTTTGAGGCCTTCGTCCAGTTTTTGTTCGTAAAGAAAACTGTATCATATATTGTAACTAGTTCCATGTAAATAGCTAATCTAATACATACACGCTGCATCGAGTATCGTTCCGGAGACGTTACACCAATAGGGGTACGCAGCATCGTCCAGTGCGAACCCACATCAAAACCGAACAGAGAAGCCGCGTATCGCAGTGGAGAAACGACAGAAAGATAACCCCTATGTAGCGGAATCAAAGATACCGTCCTCGCCTTTCTTACCGCCCATCTTTGTATTTGGGAGGAATAACGGTCTTGTGTTTGGCCTTCCAGATAGAGACGGCAGCGGGTTTCCTCTGCCTCCGCCGGGGAGATTGAGTTTCGACTGTTAGAACTCGAGTGGTAGCGAATGGAAGTCGAAGGAAAACAAATTCTTGAATTGAAACAAATTTCGAAGCTAATTCGTGAAACATAATGAGGGTGGTTTTGATTAAGGTTTTCTGTAACTGTAGACGTTTTTAAGTATGCTACTGTAAAGGCTGACTGAACGAATATGTAGCGTGAATCTAAGTAATATATAGGTAAGGGAATAAAGCAGTCTTTCTGGCCACTTGTACCCGTCACACTTATCACACCGCTCCAACAAACTTAAGTGAGCCCAAAGAGAGAGCTAATTATAGATAGCAAGCACATCACGTGCAGCGATCCTTGCATTTGCGAAATCTGTCTCCATTCTCACCGACAACATGAATCGAGGAGATGATCTTGAAGATGATTTTGTCATAGATGACCTCGTCGCTCTTTCTGATGATGAGGCTTCTGTAAACACAAATTTTTTCTCGGACGAGAACGACAACGACAACAATTCCGGTAGTGCGGAGGAGGAAGTGGGGGACGGAGAGGAACTAGAACCCAGGCCCAAAGCTGCAGACATAGAAGCAGCCCTAGCCAAAAAGCGAAAACGACGGGAAAAGGAAAAAGAGCGAAAGGCCAAAGTAGGTTTTGCTCGTCCTTGATAGCGGTCCTGTATCAATCTCGCAATTTGCAACAGAAACGAAAACTCGCAGAGACTGTTGAAGTAATCCATCCGTCTGCCGCCGAACAGTCACCTGTCCAGCTGTCCGATTATCTGGCATCTCAGCAGGCGAAAGTATTCTCAAATATGACTGCTTTGGAATTGGAGGATATGCGAATACCTGGTGCGTCTCAACACCATATCGTCTTAAGGGATATTCTTAAATTGACACGTAGACAGCGTCAGCCGTAGCAGATACAACGTCATGGATCGGTCCACGGACACTGGACCAACTTGTGGACTTCATCATCAAAAGTTTGTGCCATTTCACCGAACGGCTGCTGTGTCTCTCATACCAACCAACATATCACAGCCAACCCGATGCTCGCTAAACGCCTGGCACAAAAATCCAAAACGACAGGGGCACCAACCCTTATTTTTGTTACTGGAGCGGCATTGCGCGTAACAGACGTTACACGAGTCCTGAAGGACAAAAGGTTGAGGGGTGACAAAGGCGGAGAGGTCGCGAAGCTCTTTGCAAAACACTTCAAGCTCACCGAGCACGTTGCGTATCTGAGACGGACAAAGGTGGGTGCTGCTGTGGGCACACCAGGGCGAATAGGAAAGTTGCTTTGTGAGACTGGTGAGCTTGACACTCCTGATATCTCATCAAAGCCTAATGATTGATTTATCAAGACTGTCTTTCCGTCTCTGCGCTCTCACACATCATACTCGACGTCACTTGGAAAGACTCCAAGAAAAGGTCACTTTTGGATATTCCAGAAACAAGGGATGAGGTATTCAAATCGGTTTTGGGTGGTCGTAAGGTGCTGCAGGCAATTATGAAGGGTACCCTTCAGGTGATATTATTTTAGGTTGCCTTAATTACTAGCATTCTATGAAACAATGGATTAGAAGCCCTTGGGGTTGGTCCTCAGTGTACGCTGTGCGTATTTCAATTCATCGTAAGAGACTGTCCTGTAATAGAGGAGCTAGCCACGTACCCGTGTCCACTTGGGAACTTTGTGGATGCCTTTACGATAACCTCTGGCTTTGGCACTGAACGTTGTGTATTTGTCTTGTGCGGGCATTTCATGTTCTTTCGGTAACTCCAGTGCTCTGTCCTGGGTAGCATTAAACCTTTGTTGATATAACTGAAGGACACATTGCACTCACTAAAGCGCTGCACTCTACACCACTTGCTCTTACTGCTTCGATGACTGCATCGACTTTCTTTAGCCTAGCCCGAGCGTTGGCTTTCCGTGTTGGTGACAATTTCCACGGTATCTTCCTGCGACCCTGTCAGAAGTATCTTGTGTGTTTATGAACGACGTACTCACCATAAAAGACCACTGAGATTGACATGAGACGGTCGAAACGCGCCGAACATATCGGCTCGTGGTTGCGACGAGGTAAAAGTTATGGGACCGTGAGAAAGTGAGATTCCCAAGAGGACTGAAATAATAATTCATTAGTGTTCGTTTTGACCATGACTTCCGTTGTCGATCCTGTGTCTATTGTAGCTAACGGCGTACACCCAAATGGTGTTTCTGACATACAGTTGGAACTATCGGGCGGCAGCGGTTCCTTGAGGTTTTCGAGCGGTCTCATTCTTCCTCCGCCGGAAATCAAGTGTAAGCCAAATCCTTACTCCGTAGCAGCTCATATGTGTTTGACATCTTTCTTTGTAACGTAGCTGTTATCGATAGGACTGCACTATTTGTCGCGCGTTCTGCCAACCCTCCGCAATTCGAGGATAAAATCCGTGAAGGCCAACGAAATGACCCCAAATTCTCTTTCCTTAACCCGGCTGATCCCTACCATGCGTACTACCGACATCGAATGGATAAAATCAACCGTGGAGAGATCGATGAATCAACTCCTGAAAAGGATGGGAAGGAAAATGGCGATGTCCAGCCCGCTCAAGTGCTTGATATTGGAGTCGAGTCGCCGCCTCCAGAATTTATCATGGACATGCCAAACATCAGTAGCATTGACCTGTATGTCTTTTTAATGTTTTTTTTTTCGCTTCTCTGGACTGACCAGTATGACGCAAGTGACATTATGAAACTCACTGCATTGTTTAGTGCATGTAGAGGGAGAAGCTTCCTTGCTAATCTATCCGTGCGTGAGGGGCGTAATTATCAGTTCGACTTTCTTCGGCCTACCCATTCACTTTTTGGATATTTTAACCGGTTGGTGGAGCAGTATACCAAAATACTTCAACCTAACACGGAGGTGTTGGGGCAGCTGAAGGAGCGGACGAAGGAAGATTCACGCTGGAAGACACTGGAGGTAGCAAAAAAGCATGCAAAATGGGAGAAGAATAAGCGTGAAAAAGAGAAGAAGCGCCAGGATGACCAGGAGGCCGAACGAAGTACGTTGCGTATTATTCAGCTTCCTGTATAATTCACCGTTCCTTTCTTTTCTCGCCTAGTTGCGTTCGCCGAAATCGATTGGCATGACTATGCTATCGTTCAGACGATTGAGTTTACTGTCGCCGACGCCAACTTGGAGCTACCAGCCCCGATGAGTCTACAGGAGGTTGAGAATATGACGTTGGCCCAGAAGAGGATGGCGGCAATGATTATGGAGACTACTGCAGAGGACGTGGAAGCACATCGTGCTCGCCAAGCAGCTGCTGAAGCTGAGGCTGCTGCTGCTGTCGGGGGTGCTGGAATGGGCGGTGGAGAAGATGATGCGGCGATGGAAGAGAGCGACGAGGAGGTAGAAGATGAGCAGATCAGGCAGAAGCGCGAGGAGGAAGTGCGTGCGAGGGAAATTGCACGTGCACAAGCACTCCAATCTGGTACTCTCAATCCTGCTGGGCCAATGAAAATTCGGACAGACTATGTACCGAAGTGTGAGTGTCTTTTCACGGTAGACTTCTTATCAATTTCTCATGTTCTTTAGTGGACAAGAAGAGCGGAAAGGCTGCTATGACGACCTGTTCTATTTGTGGACAGTCTATCGCTGTCGACGAATTGGATGAACACATGCGAATTGAGCTTTTGGATCCTCGTTGGAAAGAACAGCGCGATGCTTTGGAACTGCGCAAATCTCAGGCATCTGAACTGCAACGTGGCGCCAACGTTGTGTCATCGCTTAAAAATCTTGCGCGGACGCGTGTGGATATCTTTGGTGCTGAGGCGGACGAGGAGCGGAGAAAGAAGGAGGAAGAAGAAGAACGTGAGAAGCGCAAGGAGAGAGAAAAAGTGGTTTGGGACGGTCATACGGCATCAAAAGCGAATACTTTGGACCGGTTCTCAACGAACGTCAATTTCGACGAGCAAATTGCTGCACTCCATCGCGCAAAGGGTCTCGGACCGTGAGTCATCTAATAATTCTAGCTATTCAAACTCGACGCTAATTCTTGCTTAACAGCCAAGACTCAAATGTCATTGGACCCGGAATAGGACCTGCAGCTATTCCACCACCCCTCGCTACTTTACCCCCTGCGCCTGCGTCCCTCCCAGCTCCTCCTCAACCCGGTGCTTATCAAGCAGCAACAATCTCATCAGGTCCCCAGCCAGCGTCCATGTATCCAAATCAGTCCCCTGTTATGTTACCGCCCTTGCATTATCAGGGAATGGATGCGGCACAACCTTTCGGTTATCAGCCTCCCGTTCCTGGATTGCATCCGTCCCGTATGGCAGCTCTTGCTGCAGCTAATGGAGCGCTGCAGGCACAAGCAGGCCAAGTCCGTTCGGCAGACGAGATGGAGGGTGGTATAGATGATATACCTCCGGCCAAGCGTCAACGAGTAGCTAAACTGCCAGGTGGCCAGTTGTATCCAGAAGCAGATTGGATTGCAATGCATCCCGTGAGTTATTAATTTTTTTGCTTTTATGAAGGCTGACCAAAATTCAGCATCCCATCTCACTCCGGGTTCAACTTCCTCTGGAACCGACAAAACCTGAATGGAAACTCGATGGAACAATTGTCACAGTTCCAGACCTGTCTCTTGATTTGCTGGTATCGACGATTCGCGATCGTATTACAAGACACATCGATAGTACGGTCGGCGCATCACGTATCAGACTGTCTTTCGAAGGCAAGATGCTTACAAATTCAAGTTCAATTGCGAGCTACAATCTGGAAGATGAAGACTTGATCATATTCAGTCTTCGGGACGTCAAGAAGAAGTAGCGAACAAATTACAGTATCGTGAATATACTACAATATTTGACGTGTGTCAGTTGTACGATGTGGGAATACCTTTGCGAAGTGAGCGATAATGAGTAGATATGCAACGATTTGTAGCGAATAATGATTGAGCGAATTTGTCGTGAATATGTATGTATAGCAGTCTATGAGCGTGGATAGCAGTGAATCATCTGGGCCTTCCTCCCTGAATCCCAACCAGATAAAGATGGAAAAGAGAAATCGTGACAAGTCTAGGGTCTATGGGGTGAAAAACTCGCGCTGCTCTTCGAGGCAAGGTGGCGCCGACCGCACTCTGTGTGGTTCGTCGCAAGTCGAAGGTAGGATGTAGCGTGGATGTCGCCACGATGGCGTTGGAATAAGTGAAGGGCGAATGCTCGGTTGTTGCCCCACTGGAGGTGATACAGACCGCACCCGAAACGGTTCATGCCATGTTGACGATATAATGTGACGCGGATGTCGCCACCGGACAAGTGGTGGAGAGGTTGGGATAGAAGTGGGACCTATACTGTGTGGTCTGAGTTGCGTTGAACACTCTGAGGTGGTAGTAGAGCTAGATGAGGACGTAGAAGACGTAGAAAGCCGTGCGGTTTTCTTGTCATGCTCTACTGGCACGGTATCCTGAAGCCACTTTTCGTCTTCCTCGGTCGGGTAGCGTGGCGCGGAAAGAGTGCGCTGGAAGATGCTCTGGGGCTCAAGATATGGAGACTGGAGCAGGGAGGGGGGGATTGGAACGGCGACGACAGCACGATGAGACAGCTGCAAGGACTTTCTGCGGCTGATAGATGACTTTCGTGCCACAGCTGGGGATGTGGTCATCTCAGGGCCCGCCTTCACATTTCGCAAACCTGAAATATATACAGCCATCTTCATCCCATGTCTCGTCTCGGATACCTACACTCGATCACTTCGAGACACTTCACAATACAAAGGGGTCAATTTATATCCTACAACTAATAATACAGATGACAAAACCACTACACCATCCTACGGCATATCATTGCAAATGCCACTGCAAAGAGCATACAGATCGCCCCGTCAACCAGCACAAGTGGCCGCTTATGCGTTGCACGTATCGTTGTTGTCTCTACTCCAGCCCGTGCAATAAATGGTCCCGGCCGAGTCTGCCCAGTGGCAGCACCCGAAGTCAATAGAGTGCCGATGTCGTGTACGACGGCTGGTTCTGGAGTCATTCTGGATTCGGACCCCGCCTCCACTGGCTCTGAAGTGGAACTAGGCTCAGGTTCCGCTGCTGATTCTGTTTTTTCAGCCTCCGACAGCGCGGATGAAGAGTCGTTTATATTCTCTTGAGCCGTACTGCCACTCACTTCAATCGGTGGCTCGGGTAGTAATTTCAAATTACTCTCGTTGCAGTGAGGGCAGACCCATTCTCGTGATCTGCTTATGTGAGGTTAGGTATGAGGGGACAGAAGAAGAGCTTACAGCGCTGCTAGACGTTTTCGCTCTGCCGATGGATACTCAATGGATCCTACGCCGACAGCCTGTTGCCCCTTCAAAGGAAAGAAACCCTGGAGTCCGATAATAGCTAGCAGAGTATAAGCAGGCAGCCGTTGACTTCTGCAGACATGACGACGCACCTGTCCGAACACCCCATGCTGGTTGCCACAACTCCTCGTGGTCTGAAAGGGTGAGTCAACATCGCAATGTATGGGACAATTTATGATGGCACTCACAATTTGTGAAGCTGATACAGATCTACACCGTGTAAAGGTCAATCTAAAGCGAAACAAATCATTATCAGAACATACCTTGGTATTGAGCTCAAACCTACCATTCGGCGTCAGCATCATGAGCGATGGCGGTCGAAACGGATATTCCGCAGGCAACAGGATACGAAAGTGATACAGCCCTCCTTCAAACTCGGTACCCACAGGCCCACGTAGTGTACAGTGCCATTCCTGGGCCAAGCTTCAGTTCAATATCGTGAAAGGATATTGCATACGACGGACAAATATATCATCCTACATAATCCAACATACATTGATCTCAGGCATTGAGCAATGCAAAATGTCACGCACTTCTAATGGGGCGGCAGAATAGTCGGTAGACGGGTCATTTGCAAGCTCCTTTGCCTCTTGCATAATACGCTTGACCGCTTGGTGTGCATAATAGGTCGATATGTATCAGAATACATAACATGGAACCTACCAGAATTGTTCTTGTTCAAGGATGCGGGCATCTTTCTGCTAATACCGCCAAGGGCGAAGCGGCTTTGGTCGCGCTGAGTTGGTGATCAGCGCTAATGTAAGCTGACGTGGAGAAGTGGACGGATCACGTGAGCTTAATTATAATTTTGAGTAGTCTTTGCACAAACTCGATTGTGCCGTGATGACCATCCACATAAAAAACCTCAAGGTCCGGCCACGAAAGAGTCTGTCAACTCGTATTCATTCTACTGTGTAACATCCACTGATGCTTGCTACTCAGATCCCACCCATAACATGTGCGGGCCACAGCTGGCTGCCATGCTTGGTTGCTGGGCTGCACATCGAGACTTTAATTCGACAGGCCTGTGCCAAAATGCAGCTGAGACCTTGTTTCACTGCATGCGTACAACAGTACGTTTATGTTGCTTGTGCCGCATTGTCCGCATCTGACTGCTTTTGCGTTACTCCTATAGCCGCTTCCAAAGAAATCACCAAAACCTGCTATTAATTATCACCTGGCTAGACTTGGAAAGAACATACAATAAATTGAGATATTTCTACTTCCCACCCTTGGGTTCAGAATGAAGTTCTGGTATAGCTTGCGTAACCCAACAGCATACAATCCAAAATCCAATAACGTTGAAGGCACTTGTGTACACCAATATCACGGCTTTGGGCATTAAAAGAGCGTGGTTTATATTCTTTGTGGACCTACAGTGGGATAACTTACGTGTGTCCATTTCCGGATCACCCATCATACGACGACGCTGTTTGCTTGTCTTGCAGTACCGACTCTGAGAGTAGGTAACGACCTCTTCACACACCGACGAGGCGGACACCATCACCATCCGATATCGGAAGTTTGTTGCTATTCATGTAAGGACGACATGTATTGCCATATTTTCCAAAAGCCCACATGTGGTCTGTAAATTAACGCATTGCGTCCGTCATGTACCTCGTGGCAGTCGGAGTCTGCCTGTACCCCCTCTGCATCCCTTTTAAAGGACAACAAGTGCGGAGACAGAAAGTTCATCCCATTCATCATGCAACAACCTGAGCATGTTGCTGTTTTTTGGGATTTTGGCACGCCCTTCTCTTGTCCAGAAGCACGCTCATACTGACGTGTTGTAGAGAACTTACCGCCTCGATCAGGAGTTCCCGGGTGCGAAACAGTACAAGCAATTCGCTCCTTGGCTCATGACTTTGGCATTATCACCACTTTCAAAGCCTACCTTGAAGTATCACCCACTTTAAGACTCTGGTCAGAACTACAAGAGTCTGGGGTTGCTTTAGTAGATTGTCCGCACCGTGGAAGGGCTGAAGCTGCCAGTAAAATGCTTCTTGGTTTGCTATACAGTACCCTTCAAAAAGTTTGAGATTATTGATCAGTTTTTCAGTCGACCTGATTACATTTGCAATCGACCACCCAACTCCAGCAACCATCTTTCTTATTTCAGAGGACCGAGACTTTGCGTACGCCATCTCCACACTCCGGCATCGCAAATTCAAAGTTGTAGTCCTGTGTCCTCCCGACGCTCATAGCAGCCTAGTGGCACAAGCTGATGCGCACTTCGATTGGAATGCAAAGGTTTTGCGAGACGGCGACCAGTTGTCACTTGCTCCGTCGCCTGCACCTGAAAGGGCGCGCCGTCCATCGACATCAATCAATGGGGTTACGTCCGGCTCTGATAGAAAGGGCAAAGACCGTGCAAACAACGATATTGACTTACGGACGTCCCATCAGTCCTATTCTTACAGCGATCGTCACGAGCACACGCTCACGAACCCTTGGCAGACTCCGTCTAGAACGACTTCTCGACCGTATTCTCCGGCCGAGTCATTTCAATCCACAAAGTCGACACCCCAAACGCTTTCGCCTTCGACCAAGCATAAGCCAGTTGAACAGACCTTTATTACTGATGGCGACATCGTTTTCGAAAGCTCATCTCAACCAGACCTTCAGGAAGGCTTCCCGTTCTCGAAGAAGGAAAGTTTGAAAGATTCTCGACATGCACAGTCAACTTCAGCTTCCGAAACTACGACCGTGGAGACTTCGCCACAGGCTTCTACCTTCCCTCCAGCCCAATCTTTCGGAGCCAGTAATCTGCAGAAACCATCAACTCCACCAATCGTCATTCCTGCAGCTACCCCTGCCCCGTCTGCGGCGGCTGTGCCTGCACCTTCAGAAACTGTTTCTGCGATGCCTCCAGTTAACACTAAGGCTGATCATAAACCGATACTTCCACCCCAAGCGACACCGGCACAACCACCACATTCTAAATCAAGGCCTACAGCTGTTAGACCTGCTCCTTCCCACTTCTTGCCATTGATCACCGCGTTACAGAGGCGTGTTCGAGAGCATAAGCAGAAACAAGTAACGCGTTCGGATTTGGGAGGTGATCTTGCAAAAGTCAAGGGTCTTTATGCGCAGGCGAAAGTTAGCAAGTTCGCGTCGTACATGCTGTTGGCAGAGGAAGCTGGGATAGTCACGTTAGGAGGGTCTGGAAGTGATGCATGGGTATCTCTCCGGCAGGAGTGGACCTGTTCTTCTATATTTCCTTCTTGAAATACTACATGCAGTATTTCCGTTGCATTAGGTCCTGATTATTTGCCCACCGCAAAGTTGGATTACCATATTGATCGATTATGCCTTTCTCCTGATATCTTTCGCCAGCTGCATGGTTGACTTCGTGCACCACATACATATTGCTAACTTCTGTGAACTTCGGGCCGCTAATATTTCATACATGATCACGTGTGATATCGCTCTTGCAGAGTTATCCCCATTTACGAGGTGACAAGGTTTTGGATATGTGATAGACGCCAGTAAGTGCCTCATATATAGCTTCTGGATGAGCTAGAATGGACATGTGGTCCCGGGGTTCTTCCTACCTTCGCGCGCTCGATGACAACTGAAGATGTGGCAATATTTTGGGATTACGGTTAGTTGCAAATTACAGTCGAACACTACCGCCGATCATGGGAGTCTTAGAAAACTGTGCTGCTGCTACTCAATATACTGGATATGAAATTGTCAAGAAAATACGCCACGTTGCCCATTGTTTCGGGACTATCAAGTTATTCAAGGCTTACCTCGAACTGTCCGATTCCGCTGCGTTCTCAAAGTCTCTTATCCTTCGATCAGAACTACAGTCCTCAGGTGTGTCTTTAACGGACTGCCCTCACAACGGGCGTAAAGATGTTGCAGATAAAATGATCCTTGGTAAGTCGAAGCAAGCTCATTCCCAGTCATCAGAGCTTCATTATATACTCAGTGGATATGCTTGCTTATGCTATCGACAACCCTCCGCCATCTACTATCATACTCATATCTGGAGATCGCGACTTTGCGTATGCAGTGTCTGTACTACGACTCCGTCGATATAGGGTTGTGATAATATCTCTTCCTGGGGTCCATACAAGTCTAAAGACACAGGCGTCGATCTTTTTAGACTGGAACAACGATGTGTTGGGCGCTGATGTTGTGGACGAATGCTGGTCACCACGCGATAGCCCTGTATCTGTTCAAGAAGAAGACAGAACTACTTCTGTTTCACACTCCCACAGAGAGAGATCGGACAGAAACTCTTTCTCCTCTCTTCGTCGTACTGAGCGGTCAATTAACGAACATGATATTGACATCATGGAACACCTCCGCTGCAAAGGCAACAGCACTGCTCACAGCTACGAATTCCCTGTGTCACGTGCGAGTAGAGATATCTCAAAGAAAGCCCTCTTATATCCGCGGTCCGCTATGCCTACATCACATGAAGCCGAAGACTCACCACCGACCACCAGGTCGTCTTCGCAGACGAGGTCTGCCCCTGTAACATTGCCTACGGACGAAACATCGTCGACCCCAGGGGTCGTAACCATACCTTCTCCCTCAGAAGACCAAGTAGAGAATATGGCTGGAGAAAACAGCACAAGCGTATCCACCCCAGAGACACACAGCTCCATCCAGAAGGCTTCGGACCCCGCTGGGAACACGCCGCCTCTTTCTGTTGCTTTAAGGTCGATCGAAAATCAACAGAATCTTTCAATGCTAGGAACCACATACAATGCTGTTCTTACGCAGCCGCCTTTAAGCCAACCTCTGATTACACCGGTTGCCCAGTTACATCCTGATGGCGAAGCATCTCCGACTCCTAAAGGGAATGCAGTATCGGCTTCAATTCCACCAACACAGCAAAGCCATACCACAGTAGTTCCATCTCAATTTACCTTATTGGTACAACGACTTCAATTCCATCGCTCAAAAGGCTTTCCACGCCCGTTTCGTTCTGGAATTGCTCTAGAGTTGGCTAGTAAGGATAACATGGTGTACCGACGGGCAGGTACCGAGAGGTTTGGGCAGTACGTCGCCTTAGCGGAGAAATTGGGCATCGTTGAGCTCGGCGGGAAAGAGGGAGGTGCATGGATTGCGCTTCGGCCTGAATGGTATAATGCAGAGATAGGCTGATCGAAGTACCATGATTATTAACAATGGTGAGAAACTCGCGTTGAGAAGTCATTGCTCAATGGTTAATTGGTCGACATATAGAGATGCGCAAGCTCACGAAAGGTTATCAGGAAGTCGATTCAATGAAGAAATCTGCGTCATTTCCGAATCGTGAGGTACACTTGGCTACATGCCAGCCCTTGGTGAACAACCTTGCTTCAAGTTCACCGCCTCTCTTCAAAATAAACTTTGTTGAATATGAAACAGTCAGGACCGACATTCTACCGCCGGTGGGTTGACCCCCACGATACTCATTCATTTATCTATCTCTTTCAGACCTATCCTTAGATTTTGTTCTCAATCTCCCATCCTATGATGATGTACTGGCTTTCAAAAGGGCCTTGCGCATTGTCCTGACTCTCTTAGCACTACGCAAGGATACGAAACCACGCTTGCTGATACGATTGCTCTCGCTCGATTTGTCATTCTTAATTGTCTTGTTCTATCCAAAAATCACAAGAGTGAGGTCAATATTCTTCCCCGGTTCCGCATCCGCACGTACACTACTTTATAATAACTACAGTTCTCCAGAGTATGATAGTCTCAAAGTTTAACTCTGAGTCGAACTTGTGAAAGCAGGAAATCCTTTCCTCTATACAACGAAAAAGGTTCTTCCAACGACGCATCACATTCCAGCCATAGGATAAAAGCCGCCATAAGAGATCAGAGAACAAGTACCTTTTACAACCTTCTGTGAATCGGAGGCAATCCTCGAAAACAATCGCTAATCCTTGGTTCTGCCAAACCGTCTAAAATCATGGTTTCCAAGAGTGAAAAAGCATTCAGGCGAGCTTTTTCATTGGACAGGGATAAGACAGTGCCCAGAGTTTCTGGAACTTTTCGCCTTCTGCTCGCTTTTGGACTTTTCATGAGAGCATAGATACAGGACGAGTGAGAGACGGAGATCAAAGCTTAAATCGGCGTGCAGTCATCGATACCGATAGTCAGTCCACAAGTACGAACCCCCGCAGTCATTAGGCCCAATCTTTCTCTCCAAAAAGGCACGACTTGCAGGAGTCAGTTATCCCATATCTTGTAGGTGCCCCATAAGGTGGACCTACGAGGATCGGAGATATTCTCGCAGACTCGAAGGGTCCATAGTGCTCCAACAAGCTCCCAGGTATTGTCCTCAAGATAGTATCGACAAATACCTCTACTCTTTTTAAAGGAAGAGGGGCAGAACAACAATCTCTTCGATCTCCCAGCTTGAGCAAGATCAAAAGAAGCCCTCGCGAACATTTTAAGACAGTCATTGATTATAAAGCTGATTGACCAAGCTGAAATCGTAGAACTAGGAGGATATTGAAGCATTCATTTGTTCCCGAACTTCCTAAGATTGTCGTATCTACTATCAACATATTAAATGTACCCTAGATTTATACCTATCCACGGGGCTGTCAGCGGTCGTCTTGCAAGCTAGTCCACACCTGGAGGACTTCCTCGTTGTTCTCCAAGTCATTGACGAGTGCTTTGAGGTCATTTTTAACTTCTTGGGAAACCTCGGCATTATCTTCCAAAGGTATGTATCGAAGTTCACTGGCATTTACATTCCACCTCTGGGAAAAGTTTTGGGTAATTGCAGAAGATAGTGATAACAAGGCATCTGGTTCGCAGGTGAACTGGTTTATAACTGTAAGTATCATGTCCTGAAGAAAACAGTCGTTACTTGCCCATAAGGAACAACCTGAAGTATCCTCAATGTTGTCGAAATCTGTAGCTCCATGGGTTAAGGCACTCTCTACTAACTCATCTTGACTGTTCTGAATCGTAGTATCAGCTGCAGAAACTGCCACATAGCCCACGCGTTTGAACATAAATTTCACAGGGGCCTGTCGTGCCCTTTTATGCATCAGAAATATGTTCCCGTGAAATATGGAAGTCTGAGTACCCATAGTCATTCAGGATTTCACGAAGAATATGGATCGTCCTATTGTTGTTATCCGTCGCGCACTCTCTATCATTATCAACATCTGTAGGATATAGAAAGAACCAGAGCTTACATTATGAGACCAACGGTGTTGAAAGCCAATACCTCGTACACGAAAGTGTCACCACTCTGATCTTTGCTTCGGCTTGCCTGGTTTGAGAGAAGTGTCAGCGGATTTGAGACGGACTCTTCTGTCAACAGACCTTAGCCAGAGCCTTCTCAATATTCTCCTTTGGCACATCCATGTCCTTCGCACGCTTGAGCACAGCAGCAAGGTGCAAATTCTTGAGTGGGTCGGTGCTTCCTCCCTCTGTTGAAGCGGTCAATCTGTCACTGGGACAAAAAATGGAGATACATACGGCGGACAGCATGTACTATATCCTAAGGAATATAATGAGCAAAGTTACATACGGTATATGAGAGATGCTGACTCTAGCGGCTTTTCCGAAAATCGCGCTTTTTTGGGCATCATTTGCGCCCTTCTTCTGTTTAATTTTCGACCACTTTAAATTGCAAGTGATTCTCAGTAAAATTGTCTGAGGTACCGCCAAACTATGTCATACTTTGTTGTGGCCTGCCAATGCAACTCGACAGGAAGAAAGAGTGCGACGGGTGGGTAGTACAAGACATCCAGATTTTATCATGACCACAATGTGTCATGAGCGTGAAACCAAATTTAGAAATCGTTTGATCAACAGTCATCTTCTAGCTTTGTATTCAATTTGACAGCTCATCCATCTCCTCATGCCCTCGGAAATGCTTGCCTCAGTGCAAACGTACATATTTTGACTATATTTTTTTTTTCTTTTTCTTTTAGTGGTATCGCTATGGGTGCACGGACAATCCACAAAGTCGATCTCCGTGGCCCGGGATATTTTAATTTTATACTTTCCTTTATCAAGATTGAGGCCACTCCGTAGGAAATGCTCTTACGCACTGTGTGTTGGGCTCGGTTCAATCTATACCCACTAAAACCTCGGTTGCATACCTCTTGATTGGGTCTGAGCCAGCAGGTTCTCCCATGTGCCTATAGCCACTACTTTTTTTATAGCTGCCTTTCCGAATCTATTTTCGTCTGTGGCTAGGCAATCCAGCTTCAGTCTCTGTGCTATCACTCTCCTTGTTCTACCTTGTATCTCGGATACGCTAAATGCACGTTCCGGGTTTGCCTTTCTAGCGATCCTCCATTCACAACCTCAGCTTCCAGATGAGGTGGGATGCTTCGGAGATTATACTTTTTGAGAATCTTTTTTCTCCTTTACGGCTCCTCCCGGTTCCTTTTGGTGCTCTAACCAGAACGCACCCTAGCTGTTCACCCAGGGATGGCTTTCCGAAAGGGATTCCCCTTCTGTCGTACACTTCCTTGACTGTTTTTCATACTATAGATTGCCCAGAGACCTTACACTCCGTCAGGATGTGGTCTAAAGTTTCAAGGGCGTTATCACATTCTTTGCAGTAGGCTCTGCTCGAAATTCGGAAATATTTTGACTATATTACATGAAATAAACTATGCAGGTACTTAAAAAATGTATTATTCAAAACGTGTCGTCTCGTAAACCTCGTGAACCCATAGAAAATACGATCAGTTTGAAGAAATAGAGCGCCCAATCCCAATCCCACCTTCTGCCGCTCTGACTGCTGATACTAAATCAATGTGGAAGAAAGGCGTGTCTTCCGATATGATGGGTTCTAATCCTGGCTGCAACTTGGACTCACGATAGGACTTCTTGACGCTTCCGCTTTCAAGGTCGCGGGCCAAATTTACATCCTGAGTGGCGACAAAGTTGGTAGTGTCCTCACCGTAAGGAACGACAGGAACAAGGTCAGGTAGTACTCGAGAAGAAGATACTCCGAGACCAAATCCTCCTGCTATTAGGGCACGGCATATCCATGGAGAAAGAATGGTTGCAAAATGGAACTAGACGAGCTGAAGTCAGGCTTTGAGTGCTTAATAAATCAGGATTCTCTCACCTCAACAGGGTGGTCAGCCCATCTTTCCACTACAGAACGCGTATCTATCAGTGATTGGACAGCAGTGGTATCGATATGAGACCTATATACGCAAAATAAATCATCTTTGTTAGGGGAACCGACAAGATAAGAACATACACTTGGGAAAAATCGAGGACAATAGCATGGAGATCGGCCTTTTTCAAATTTTCTTCCTGTTCCGTTGTACCGGCGTTACGTCTGGGTCCAGGGTCGTTCCATGGTCGGTCACTGGCACTGACATTGCTCATGTCCTTGCCTCGGCGTAAATTTTCCTTCACGTAGTCGACAAGAGCATCGTTGGCAAGGGAGCAATTAGGATATAAGTAACTCTCCTCGAAACGGTAGACAAGTACACCAGGCAACGGGGGTTCGATTTGAAGGTGTGGGTTGACATTCTTCTTGCTGTATGGGACGAATACCTCACGGGTCTCAATGTCTTTGGAGTCGAGAGAATTTGAGGTAAGTTTGACCCTACCCATGAAGGAACCTCTTGGATGGGCGATTCGGATGAGAAGAAGTAGCAGGGATACACAGATCGAAGTGTAAATGCCGTTCTCGATGGATGAAAAGATTGTGATGAGCACAGCTGCCGCCCAAATGAAAAATTCCAACGGGGAGACACGCCAGAACGAGTATACCTGACCAAAGCTTCATAAGCATCAATATACAGGAAATCTTCGTATCCGACAGTACCTGAGACGGGGATGCAACGAGATCGACGACCGCATGAATGATGACAGCAGAAAGGCCGGCATTTGGAATCCAGAAGAAGGCAGACGTAAGGCCGTATAGTGCAGTTATCACGACAATGGCAGTGAAGACACCAGCGGCCGGAGTGCGAACGCCAGACTTAGACTTCAATGCAGAGCGTGAGAAAGAGCCAGTAGCTGGATATGCTCCGAAGCATGAGCCAACTGTATTCGTTACACCGATGGCAATAAGCTCCTGGTTGGGATTAATTTTATATCCATTCAAACGACCGAAGGCTGTACCATTAACGGTTAACAGAGAAGAATCATAAAGTAAATGACGTACATTTAGAGATAGCGATGTGTTCCAAAAGAAGGATGATAGTTGACACAGGCAGTTCGGGAGCTATGGCAGTAAGGAGTTTGTGTTCTACAGACGGTCTTGCGATGTGCTTGAATCCAGCAGGGACTGTCTGCAAAATTTTGATCGGGTATTTTCCAGAGGCAGATTTTCTGTGCCGTGTGTACAGCCATGCAGCGATGGTGAGAATTAATATGACAAAAGCGTTTCTCATAACGCCTATAAAAAAAAACCAGCGAGCTGTCAAGCAGTGTGACTTAGAACTCTAGGAGAGGGGAGAAAAGAAGGGAATCTTACCTCTACGAGGATATCGTTTCGACAGATGGTTGCACGACATACGGATAGCATAAAGCGTAACTAAGCCAGTCAAGCCCCATGCAGCGTCGAGTTTGGTCCTCGGAAGTCCCTTTAGGGTGTTGATTATGACCTGGTACGTTGGAGCACGTGTACTGTGTCGTAATTAATCAACAGATATGATATTAGCGCAATGGACATACTCGAATCCAGTGATCCCCATCATACCAGGAACTTGCCCAGCTGCGATGCTGATGGCAGAGCCAGTCATAAATCCACTGACGGCAGGTAGAGGAATAAATTCTACGAGCCAGCCGATCCTGAGGAGGCCAATGCCGAGGACAATGAAGCCAGTAATCAACGCAAGTGTGCTGGCAATAGTCGGCCCGGTCCATTCATTCGGGTGCGCTGCTTCGACATGCTTGATAACTTGTGATACAGTGAGGGACATTACAGCAACAGGACCAATAGATACATCCTTGGATGTCGCGAAGAGCTGGATACAGTTTCAATCCTCGAATCTGTAAGAAGAACCGGTTACCTTACGCAGTATATCAAGACGCCAACAAAGGATGAGTAGAGGCCATACTCCGGGGGAAGGGTGGCAATCTAAGATGTTGATTGGAATCAGTCAGTGCGTGATAGCTTGAGAAAGAAGCGCACCGTGGCATACGACATTCCTTGTGGTACGACGACTATTCCGACAGTCAATCCAGCAATCAAATCTCCCGTCAACCAGCCAAAATCTAATAAATGATTTGGATGAGCTTTAGTCTACCTTTGTCCTTGAAACCAGAGGAAGGTTATACTGACTGTATCGCGTAATCCATTGTAGGAGCGGGAACAAGCTAATCAGATATTCTATCATCTAGAGAAAATGTGACCAATCTCCTGAAGACAAAGTTGGCCATAGACTTACGCGTTGTTTGGGTCTGGAAGTTTGGTCGGATACCCATTCATTGACAGACACGACGGGGACAATTTCCTCTGGGTAATCAACAGCCTTTTTACAAACCTTCTTGGCTGACGAAAGGAAACGCATGGCAGAACAAGAAGAAGGAATAAAGGTGATTGGAGGTCTTATCACGAATGACCAGGTTATAAAGCCTGTCGAGAAAGGCCTACAGAGAGGTGCCTGGTTAAAGGTTGTCGCGCCATCATTGTTTTTCTCTCGTGATTTGTGCAAATGAGCACAGTTGTAGTAATATTTTATCTGGATGGCGCAATTCTGGGATCAATAGCCGCGGAGTTAAATAACATTCCGTAACATCAAAGTTCGGCGTAAAGGCGGGTTCCGGAGGCAAGGCCTATGCGTAACAAGCATCTACATCGCCCGGCAGCCCTACTCCACACGTCGGATCCCGCACAAAAGGAACTCGAAGCCGTCCCCGGCATGGCGCCATGGTCAGGCAGATGCCGACTCGGGGAGAGTAGGGTGGAGAGTTTCACTTCCTGCTCTGTACTGCTCCCTCTCTTCCCGTCCGTGTCACGCAGCACAGGTGAGAGTATATTCGCTCTCTCACCATACGCACCTCACGTTCGAGCCTTTTTGCAGAGTAGCAATCTTATTTATTTATCTCGCCTTTCAGTCTCTTCTTATCATCACTCTGCAAAAAGATGAGATACTCACCCCTTATTAACGATGAGCCTCTCCTCATCATAGCGTTATTGAACTTCGTTTAAGAAAGGTTTTGCTACGACAAGTCGATATCTATAGTAAGCAGGCTGTAGACTATAGCTACGCACAGCCATCTCACCCCGAGAAAAATCCTAGATTTTACTCGTGTACATATTATAGTTTTTTCGTTGCATTTCGATTCACCCTCCATCCTCTCCCTTGATATTTACATCATACACGACGTACATTTATAATCTGTACTCCATAGCAGCCCTCCCGTTCGCCTCGGACGAGAGCCAAATTTTCCGGGCCGCAGCAGCTGCGCCCCTACCTCCTTTCCATCGTGACTCGTATTCCTCCCCTTTCTCTCTTCCCATCCTTGTTTGCGTAACCAGCATAGGCTTCCCAGCTTCCCCAGCTCCATCATACTAAGTATATATATCTACAGTTAAACGTCGATGTCGTTACGACTTGATGTGTGTGAGGTACATTATCCTGAAACATAGATTTATCCTGAGATATTCCCAAGTCAGATAAGATTCGGCCCCTGAGCTGGATAATTCAAGGGTCCAGATTGGATGGACCCAGCTGTGGTGTTAAGTATTCCAAAGCGGGTACTCTGAGGTGTTCTGGCCCATAGTTTTGAAAATGATCCGTGTCGGCGGGCTCGCGAATAATTGGAAATATGGGACCTCTGTGATATTAGGGATTGAGGAATAACATGGGTAAAATTCAGACCGTCTAAAAACTATTGAATCCCTATATATTGTATATATTGTATATCGGTTCAGCCATATACAATAGAGTTGTTCGTTATCTACCTCGATGAGTGAGTCGTCGCGGGGTTTCTTATCAACGTCGAACATCTGAATGATACAATTCAGGTTCTCCTGGTCACCGGTCACCTGCCGACCTTTTCCTCATTTTTGAGATGGGAGAGACAAAGAGGTGCAAAGAAAAAGTATTTCTCGAAAAGGAAAGTGAATGTGTTGTGCCACGAGATACAACCACCAGCTGATTCCGTCTTCTCCTCAAGCCCAGTGCGCGGCGCGCCTGCTTTACGACAAAACTCCGCTTTTAGTACGATTTAATGTCAATGAACCAGAGGTCTACTCCTCTCGTGGCACCAGGCCATACACGACCCGTCACACACCTTTCGTTTTCAGGAATCCAAGACGATGGTACCTATTTACTCGTCTCCAGCTGTAAGGATGGAAATCCGATGTTGAGAGAATGGACTGGAGACTGGATCGGTACCTTTCTCGGTCACAAGGGAGCCGTTTGGAGTACGAAGCTCTCGCTCGATGCGTCCCGGGCTGCTACAGGTAGCGCAGATTTCACGGCGTATGTCAAAAATGATCTTTTGCCGCTATCCATCTTAATCAAACCTTAACCTGCGCAGGAAAATCTGGGATACCTATACAGGATCGGCGATACATTCTTTACCCCACAATCACATTGTCCGGACCGTTGCCCTATCGCCATCGGCCTCGCATCTTTTAACGGGGGGTCAAGAGAAGAAAGTCAGGATATTTGATCTTAATCGCCCAGATGCAGAACCGGAATTTTTATGCGACTCTGGGGTACTATCCCATGATGGAATGGTGAAGAGTGTCGTTTGGATCGGCGACCACACCGGTGTCACCGCAGGCGAAGATGGCAAAATTAAGTGCGTGATTACTGCTACTTTACGGTATCCCCGCGTCAAACCTTGGCTAGGTGGTGGGATCTACGGACACGAAATCTAACGACATCTCTTACGTTTCCTGGCCCTATCACGTCGATGGAGTGGTCGGCGCCAACTCAACGCCTTGTTGTTACATCGGGAAACACCGTCGCGTTCATTCCCGGCTTGCCCAATGGAAACGCTATGCACACTCTCGCCTTGCCCTACTCTCCATCCTCAGCCTCCATCCATCCGGTTTTTAAAGATAGATTTGTGACCGGGAGCTCTGGAGACGAGTGGGTACGCGTTCATGGCATAGATGGTGAGGAGCGGGAAGTGTTGAAAGGGCATCATGGACCTGTGCATTGCGTGGAGTTTAGCCCTGATGGAGAGATGTACGCTAGTGGGAGCGGTAAGCCTCATTCCGCATCTCCCGTTCTACATAAGTTGACTGGTTGAAACTTGAACATTTTGCAGAGGACGGTGAGAACATAACGACTGTATCGTTCGTTCGTGTTACTAACTAGTTTGTATAAAGGGACAATTCGTTTATGGCAAACAACGCCAGGGAAAACGTATGGGCTGTGGCAAGGGACGAATGGGAATTAGTTGTATTTCGTGCACGTGCTGTACCCGATGGATCTCGGTGTTGATTGTTGTTATGTATAAAGCATGACTTCATAGTCCACTGCTCATTGACTCCAGTCATGTCCAATTGCAAGTCAAAGCATCACCGCACTCCTTCTCAAGCCTCTGCCACATCCAACCCTCCAAGATCTCCTTCTCCACCCACTCTCACCTATCATCACCCTCCTCTTCTCCCCATCCACACCTCTGCTCTCGTAGAGTCTGTTGCTGGAGGAGCACATTACTCGGGGGCTAAGCTTGACCATCAATCCCCCCTCAAGCTCAGGACAAGTAGTCACGACTATGGCGAGAATCACACGCAACTGAAGCCGGGCCATCGGAGGGTTTTAAACGATTTACGAGAATTGTACGAGTGCCGGCCGACAGTAGAAATATTTCAAAGGACGTGGAGTCCAGATGCTGTCTTCGAGGCATGTACTTTCCCTTTTGTTGCTTCTTCTCGTGACCACTTTCCAGGATCCAATATCGCTCTGTAGGGGATACACTGAGTATGCAGCCCAAGTGCGTCTATATTTGGTACTTGATAAGTCAGTCTTTTACAACTTTTCCTATCTTAGTGGTTTGCCCTGGTATGGTTTCTGAATACATTAAAACTTCAGTTTAATGAGTCTTTTTTCAGCCTAAACTATTCTCCGAATCAAAGACATTGTCAATGCGGATTATGTCGTCGACACATTCTCCTAACCGGCTCGTCTTCAATCTATCGCAGGAATATACTTACCGCTTTCTGAAAAGGAAGAAGGTAGGTTACTTTCATTGTCATATGTTTATACTTTCTCCAGCTTCCAGATTATTGATTCCATTGTTGTCGTCGACCTCGATGAAAATGACAAGATCACTAAGATGGTTGATCAATGGAACGGAAAGGATCTGCCTAGTTGGCATGGCGCCCATTTCTTACGCGTAACAAATGCAAGAGTCGTACCTTGGCTTATTCACACACCCAAACCCTGGTGAACGCTTTTCTCTCACGGAGTTTACCATGTCACTCGCTAGAACGTAACTCAGCTGTAAACTTAGACACATTTTCCCAACGTTATAATTAATAAAGAATAATCTTTACTCATTTTTGGCATGAGGAAGATTAGTAAGAAAATACCAGATGGTTACCATTGACTATAAAAGAGAAAGAGTTAAGGCGAGGTCACAGATACTCCCTGGTCGAATGTTGCCACTCAGGAATCTCTACAGTATTGCTAGCCCAGTACTGCTGAATCTTCAGCACATGCAAAAGCCCTGTCGCCGCATGTTTCAAACGACCACTGCCATGTTACACGCGCCTGTGAATCAGTCTAGTTCACCGTTGGCTCCCCTGGGCGTTAGCGCTGCAATCCAAGCAGCTGCTGATCCGAAAGTAGTGCCACGGCCCAAGATATTTGAAGAGTTTTCTCTCAAAGATCGAGTAGGAATTGTATCTGGCGGCAACCGTGGTCTTGGCCTGGAGATGGCTCTTGCATTATGCGAGTTGGGAGCGCGGGCGATTTATTGTTTTGACCTGCCTTCAGAACCATCGAAGGAGTGGAAGAGTACTGAGTACTTTGTGAAAAAACTAGGTGGTCGGATCGAGTATGTGTCGGCTGATGTGCGAGACCAGAGAGGAATGTGGGATAAGGTGAAAGTAATTGGAGACAAAGAGGGAAGGATGGACGTGTGTATCACGGCTGCAGGTATTATTCCTAAAGTTCACGAGGAGGCCATCGAGTACCCTCATGGTCCTTACCAAGAGGTATGTTTTGTTCTCCTAAAACCAGTAGAAAAGGACTGAGGTACCTAAGGTCATTGACACAAATGTAAACGGGTCGCTATATACGGCCCAAGCTGCGGGACAGCAGATGCTTCGTTTTGGCAATCCAGGGAGTATTATCTTGATATCATCGATTGCTGGACATGGGAGCTTGAAAGTAAGGTTTTGGATCCAATTACAGGTCAATTCTTACCGAGACTGTTCAGGAAGATGATGCAGTTGCATACGGAGCAAGCAAATCAGCTGTGCTTCAGATGACAAGGAGTATGGCATGTGAACTTGGAAACAAAGGGATTCGTGTGAATTCAATCTCTCCAGGATTCATCCGCAGCCCGTATGTGTCTATTTCATGTTTGTGGACTTGAGCTTATAACCCAAAATTACTAGAATGACAGCAGAATTACTGAAGCAACCAGAGACGTTGAAGAGGTGGTCTGAGAGTGCACCAATGGGTCGCATTGGTCGGCCGGACGAACTTCGAGGCGTTGTCGCGTGGTTGGCGAGCGATGCATCGAGTTTCTGTACCGGAAGCAAGTGAGGGCGCTTTAGAATACGTTATTCGGATGACTGACGAGTTTTGATAGCATTTTTGTTTCTGGAGGGTTTCAGGCGTGGTAATGCGCATTCAAGGCAGCAAGCGAACAGTACAGGCTTGAAATCGAGAACCAAGTTAAAGCTAGGACATTCAGAGGTTTGGCAACGTAGATGATCGACTGTACAAGTTACCATGAATGTTTCATATTTTGAAAGTAATGTCATACGTCTTCTTTCGTACTCTTCAACCCTTCAACGTATGAGAAACAATCACGATAGCGTGGTTATCAGAACTATGGAAGGTTGCACATCAGACAGCAAACATTGTCTCTCAAGACTCAGGACTGGAACCATCATTCTAGTCAATTTCACCACTGCCGCCCCTTAGCGTCAATGCTGCTGTTCAAAGGCCAAAGACCCAACAGCAGTACGACGGAAGATCTTACCCCTCGAAATTACCTGGGCACCGTGACTAGCGGCAATGATAGTCTAGGCCTAAAAATGGCGCTCGCTGTATGTGTACTGTGGGCTCGAGCGATTTTGCATGAGTCTGTTTATGGCAACCACCGAATAGAATTGGCATGGACGTGGAAGGAGTAATTTAGGATACATTGTAAGATATCGCGGTCGTAGGAAGAGAATGACGGATAGACCTTTGTGCTGTCCCTCTCGGCGTCCTCAGCAAGAGAAGTGTGGCCTAGTCTGCCGACGAATATAGAGAAATAACAAATTACCGGGTTTCCAGACTATTAGCCACGTGTAGATAATAATGGAGACTCATCGACTGTGTATAGAAGCCGGAGCGTCCGCTTTGTCTTTGGGAAGACAAAACTTGGTGAGCATTCCAGCACACATGAAACAGGATCCTGACTGAACTGATTCATCATGGCTGCGTTCAACAGCAGCAAGGTAAGCATCAGCAGCCTTCAAGTGTTCCTCGTGTGCCAATATAAGAAGTCCATTTCCCAGGTGTTCATCAGCGTTTGCAGCATGTTGGTGAGCCTGTTTGTGACATTAGCGTCGTGGAGAAAGGTCAATGGACATTCGGAATCACAGCATTCATAGGAAGCGGAATGCGGGACATTGTTACTCATGTATGAACTGAGAAGACAGAATTTGACGAACAGTTGCTGGAGTGCTTGCAAGGTCAAAATTCGAGTCTAAGTAGTTCGGCTCTTGTGCATGGATGGGAGTCAACATGGACAAGCAAGGAGGCCAAATTCGGAAGATCAAGGTGGCCTCACGACTAACGACGTGACTTACACTGCTTTCGACACGGTCACTCAAGTGGGTTAGCTTCCAATTATACCCATGTCGGCAGCGCCACATCTAGTGTATCTTTTGCGATCGAAAGCATCATGCTCCTATTTGGACTAGTCGCCACCTCCTATAATTACTTCGTATGACGGAGGCGCCACAACCACCACGATTACCATCTCTGTACTCTAAACAACTAGCTTCTGCGATATTCAAATGGCTCATATTCTCTGTTTTATTGATGGTAGTGCACCCCAAAGCCTACATTGTCCCCGCCGTAATGTTATGGATTCAAATGAAGGACCTTATAAATGAGCTCCATTCCTTTAAATCAATAAAATAAAACGATCTCATGCTCTTTCGTTTTGAAGCTCTTCTACCTCTGGAAGACTGGCGGAACTCCACCAGGCCTACAAAAATTGAATCATTAACGCCACACTCAGACATTGGGCAAAAGCGAGTACAAAGCCCCCAACCCACAAAATACCGAAAGAACTCCTATGTCTACGTCTTGGGCCCCTTTATGGAAACACATAAATTCGCCTCGTTGGGTAGCGAAAATCCTCAACTCGTACCAGCAGTACAAACATGCATCACCTACACTTATCAGTCAATCTGAACAACGCCATTGACAGGCTGAAATTGCCTTATTTCAAACGGAGGGCGACTGCAAAAAGGCAGATTAAAGAAGCCGAGGAGAAGGAAGAGTTGGCAGCTTTCAAGAAGAGTCTTCAGGAGGCGCAAAGCTTGATTTATCGCAACAGTCCTGCCATTACCTACCACGGTAGAACCATCATTAATCCAGTAAGCTCACATTTGACTTGTTGATGGGAAGTTTGGCTGATCATATGTACCCTTCAGAAATTCAGGGGTCCAAATCCATGCGTAGGGCCAGGAGTAATTCATGATGAATACCTATTCAATGAAGCTGTCCACAATAAGACGTGGGATCCCACTCCGCTCGGCGAAAGGCCGGATGATTATTATTGGGATTGAGGGTCGATGCTAGCACGTTTTTCACTACTGGGAAGGAAAGGGAAAGAGATATACCATACATATAGTCCGATTTCAGACGATGGCAAAAACACCTCCTCTCTAATGAGCTCCAATCACATTAACCATATCATAGCCTCCGTGTTACTTTTAAAAATGTTACCATTTTCCTCTGTTCCTGAGAACTTTTTCAAAGCCCTGAGTGTAAACATGTATTAAAACCTCAAATTTCGGAGAAATACCCATCTAACCCCTCGAAGTGTTTTCTGCTTTCGTTGCTCTGAAGCTGAGGAGAAAAAGAAAAGAACATATTACAATTAGAGTGGCGCAGGGAGTTTGTTCGCTCAGCTCAGTATGGTCGTGATCCAGGCGAGAACATGTATATATTGAAATAGGAAAGTCAAGAAAATAACAACTGAATTGATTCGATTAAGGGTTAAAACTGATGGATCATGGTTTCGGCGATGCCTTGTGATCGGAGGTAAAATGGGGTGCACAGAGTGGTCAGCTTAAAATCATGAATAACAAATCAGAACATTCCTCTGTGTTACCCCTCATTACCATGCAGCTTTTTTCCTTCCTTGAGCGTCGCAGGTCGACTGCAAATTCCAGCTGCCCCAAACGCGAGGTGGGCTGAAGAAAAATCATAAAGAAGTCAATTTCAAATGCACTCAGGTGAAGGACCAAGCTGCATCAGTCAAGATGCTAGCCAAATCTTCAATGCTCCTGCGCTCAGCCTCATTGGTTAAAGCCAAATTATCGGCCACGAAACGCACATATTCATCAAGGGAATCGGGCAGACCAGTAACTTGCTACGTGAAGGAAAACTTCGCTTCGCGCTCCGGATCTAGGAGATGCTCTGAATGCCTTGTGGATTTTGAAGAGTACTGCCCGAAGCGCAAGCCATCACTGAAACGCCTGCTACGACATTTACGATCATCGTCGAGAGAAGAGCGGTTAAAGACGTGTAATCAGGAGGAGTTGTCGGAACTGGCTTATCTACTGAAACTCAAGGAGACCGAAAGTATACAGTCAGTTCAGGCAAAGAAAAACATACGGGTGTGTCAAGGGAGCCATCGGCAGTCGAGGGAGGTGGAAATAATTGATCCTTCCGTGGCCGGTTGACCATGATGACGGATTCGTTCAGAGATATCTAACTTATAACAGGGTACCTTATTCCTACCTTACTACTCGTTTACCTGGGACTATCTTTCGATAAATTTAAGCTATAGTTCATTATTGGGATTTTTGATGTAGGACAGCAAATACTTTTGATTCAAAAATCCAGGCAGTATTGTTGGCAGCATAAAAGCAGCGCATAATAATAGTAATATAGTAATAGTAATAATACCATGGTTCCGAATCCCGACAACCTAATCCTAATACATTGCCTGGCTGACCCCGACTGGTTCTTTTCTGATTATTATTCTTCAAGTTTCTCACCAATCTGGCTGTGGTGTGAATGGTCTGGATTTCGGCGTTCTGATACAGTGTTATGAGCCAGTCTTTTTTCCTGCAACAGAACCTGGTGCTGTCTCATGTAGACTTTCTTGGACTGTAGGTGCTCTCCGCTATGGCACGCAGCCTCCTCGATCAACTCCCATCACGTATTTCTCCAATCCGTATCTGATGGTCAACCTCTCACGCACCAATTGAAGTCACTGCCGAGCCTTCTCCCAGTCCCTAGATCTTTGAGAATTTTCTCATTTGCTGGCTAGGAGGGGATTGATACAGTAGTCTCAGGCTCAAAATGTCGCTATCTGTAGGCCAACCAGGTCTATATGCAATTTATTGTCGGATGGTAACGCTTGAATATGTTCTGCGAACGCACGGGACCGACAGAATGGACTCATGTGTTGTGGCTGCTGCTGGCATCGCAAAGGACGGTTCGGATCATCTGGAACGGGCCACTGAGGCCTTCAATTAGGTTTGGTGTCTGATTGGCCGGACACCAGGTTTGTCGTAATACTCAATAAAAAGGAAGTCATTGCGAATGTGTGAGTTGGAGTCAAACTTGAAGCATATTAGGGTCCGCTTCTGGGACCCGTTCATGACATGTCACACTACTTGTTTTGTTCAGCGATCGCGATTCAAGTTTAGAACGAGGTTATTTGAAGCTTCAGCTGTGCTTGTGGTGAGAAGATTTTCCCTCTAGGTTGGCAGGTTGTCTCCAGTATTCGTGGGCTATGGTGGACATTCAGTGTGGTGATTTTCAGATTCGAAATCTTAATAGACATGGGAATTCGAAGGCTGTTTGTCATAAGTCAAAAATTCGCTTTCGAAGATTGACAGGACGTGTGTCGGACCAACTTGAGAGAATTCCATACGAACTTTCTACAAAGTCACCAGGTCAGCCGCCTCAAGACCTTCCATTCAAATACCCATGTACCCCTGAACTTCGTAATCAATGTACTCCTCCCCTCTTCGCACTGTCCTCCCCCGTCTTACCCGGCAGGCCACTCCACGGCTGCACCGGCCAATCTCAATTTTTCGACCTCTTTTGAAAGCAGCTCCTCCAGCACAATCTACGTCGCCTCATGCACCTATCGGCGTCACCGCCGCACTCGACCCCAGCGTCACTCCGCGCTCTAAAGTCTTTGACGAATTCTCCCTTGCCGATCGCGTGGGCATCGTCTCTGGCGGCAACAGGGGTCTCGGGCTCGAAATGGCGCTCGCGCTCTGCGAAGCCGGCGCACGTGCGGTATATTGCTTCGATCTCCCCTCAAAACCCTCGGAAGAGTTCGTCAAGACGCGCTCGTACGTTGAGCGGCTCGGGACTGGCAGGAGACTGGAGTATGTTTCCGCGGACGTGCGCGACCAGAAGGGGATGTGGGAACGCGCGAGGGAGGTTGGCGATAAGGAGGGGAGGATGGATGTGTGTGTTGCTGCTGCGGGAGTTTTGAAGGCCCATACGGATTGTTTGGAGTATCCGGCGGAGCAGTTTAGGGATGTTTATAGTGTTAATGTGGATGGGGTGCTTTGGACGGCGCAGGCGGCGGGCAGGCAGATGAGGAGGTTTGGAAAGGGGGGGAGTATTATTTTGATTGCGAGTATGTCAGGGAGCATTACGAATAAAGTGGGTGGGGGGTTTGTTGTCTGTAGTGAAGAATGACTAACGAAGGCCCTAGGATCATGCGTGGGTGTCTTACAACTCAAGCAAGTCGGCGGTACTTCAGATGGCGCGTAGTATGGCTTGTGAGTTGGGCCGTGAGGGAATCAGAGTCAATTCCCTCTCACCAGGGCATATATATACCAAGTTTGTCGTATCATGTCTTTCTGGTTTTGTTTGCTAATCATGGACAAAGGATGACCGCTGCATACCTGGACACCCAGCCTCACCTCCTTGAGAAATGGTCTAACCTGAACCCTATGGGACGTATTGGACGTCCTGATGAGTTGCGTGGCGTCATCACGTGGCTTGCAAGCGACGCGTCGAGCTTCTGTACTGGCAGCGAGTACGTGCCATTATTTGTTGCGCGCAAAGCTATCTGACTCCTCTTAGTATCCTGGTCAGCGGAGGACATCAGAGCGAGTACGTGCCATTATTTGTTGCGCGCAAAGCTATCTGACTCCTCTTAGTATCCTGGTCAGCGGAGGACATCAGGCATGGTGAAACTAGGAGCTGTAAAACCAGAATCGGTGTATAAATATCAGTGAACAAACAAACTATCGAATGCTCAGAATACCCTCTCTCGTTGAATTAATTCTACCCCCGCCAACGTCATCGGTAGCTGACATGACTTTTTTCTTTCTTGTCTTTACCTCGCCCGAATCCCAGATCCTCCAAAACTTGAGATTCTCATCTCCAGCACCGGTGCACACGACATCGCCATTGGGCGATACACAGCTGAACAGCACTCTTGCGTCGTGCGCGTCCCGGATTTCTGCGACGCGTTCCATAGATGGGTATGCATGCACCATGAGTGCGTTGGTGGGAAAGCCATGTGTTGAGAGAATCTCCTTTTTGGCGGGGGCCCAGAGAAGAGAGGTGATTTGCGAAGGAGTTTTGAGAGAATGGAGACGTGCACCGGTGGTTGTGTTCCATACATTGATGGTAGCGTCGTTTGTGCCGCCACCTGATGCGAGAAGGGAGGGCTGCCAAGGACACCAGGCGACTGCCTGTAATGGAGGTTAGATAAGAGCGAGGGAAACTTGGAGAGACATGCCTTGACAGCTGCAGTGTGATTACGTTTTGTCCATTTGGCGTTACCGCGAGCACCTTCAGCAACGTCACCAACGCGTCCGTCCCAGATGTTGACGACGTTGTCATTTCCGCCACTGGCAAGGAGTTCGCCGTCAGAGCGCCACCTGAGGCCGCAGACTTCGCCAGTGTGACCAAGCAGTTCCATGACCTTGTGTCGGGGGACGCGTACGTCGTGGTGCCAAATGCTGCCGTCACCACAGCCAGAGGAGAGGATGTGCTGGTGCCACGAAAGAGTGGCGACCTGGCCTTGGTGGCCAGTCATTGTGCGGAGCTTCTGGGCGGTTTCCACGTCCCAGAGCTCGACATCGCCTGTGCCGAGACCGATACCGAGGAAGGCGCCGTCATTTGAAAAGTCGACACTGGAGACATAAGTACCTTCTGGAGCGTCGGCGAGCTGGGTGACAGCACCGGTGTCGGCTTTCCAGATGTAGGTAGATGCCTCGAGGGCGACAGCGACAGAGTTTGCAGGAGACCAAGCGAGGAGATTGAGGTAAAAGTCATCGACGAGGCCAGGGGCATCAAGGACGCGTTCAGGCTGTGTGGGGATTTTGCGAGACTTTGTTGCAGAGATAGAGTTGGGGACAGAAGCGTTGCGCTGGGCGTAAAGGGGGCGTGCGAACTCGCGGTGCTGAGCGAGTGCCGAGTCTGAGGAAGAGGAGGCGGCAGGGGGTTGTTCGTGGTAGGCGAGGATGCGGCGGTTGAGGGGAACGCCAGTGGCAGCGACGAGACGGGCGGTGTGGCCTGGGGAGGCGGACTTTGGATTGAGATGCAGGTGGTCGAGAGTTGGAGCGACGTCAGTGTCGCTGTCTCTGTTTGTGATGAAGCGATCGCGGCGGGCAGACGCAGGGGTTGATCTAGAGCGTTTGAGCTCAGGCTTCAAAGGAGGCACATAGTCGCGAGTGACGACGTCGAGTCTGCTCTCGACACCGCCCTTGCGGATGACGCCTGTGCCTGCCTGGCGCTGGAGAGCATCAGAGACGGTGATGGAGCCCGAAGTGGTGCGCTTGATTGGGGACGAGGGCCGGGAGGAGACGAATGGATTGAGGGAGACGTTGCTGAGGGCATGCAGCAGCGACGGCGTCAGCGGCGTCTTGGCCTCTGAGCGTGCCCGCCCTCGACGCGACGGTGTCCTGGGCTCCATCAACCACAAAATGCCGTCACGTGTGCGCGTCCCTCCAAAATACTGTCACGAGAGTGGCACGTGACGCATGTCCCTTCTCTTCCGCCATCTCCGCGTCCACCAGGTCTTTGGCGCAAACACCGGCGTCGGCAAGACCGTCCTCACCACCGCCCTGGTCCGTGCGTCGGCACGCTCTCAACCCGTCTACTACCTCAAGCCCGTCAGCACCGGCGATCCAGATAACGCAGACGACTTGTGAGTCCGTCTTCTCTCCATCGTTTCCGTCCCTCAGTACCCCAGTCACGTGCGCCGCCATACCGTATCACCGGGCGTGTCGACAGAGTGTCTCTACGAATACCAACTCCCCGTCAGTCCTCATCTCGCTGCTCAGCTCGACAATCGCCCCCCAGTGTGTCCGCTTTCTTCTTTCCTGTGCTCCGCTGACTTTGATAGATCTCCGACGAAACTTTAGTCAATGCAATAGCTAGCTACGTCCGCCGCATTGCAGCCCGTTCACAAGCAGCATGTCTCTATATCGAGACAGCCGGCGGTATGTTTATGTCTCTCCATCGTTTCTCTCCTGCCTACCCAGCCACACAGGTGTACACAGTCCTACCCTCTCGGGAACAACTCAGGCCGAGGCTTACCGCCCCCTCTTTCTACCCACCATCCTCATCGGTGATTCCAAGCTCGGTGGTATCTCCTCCACTATAGCCGCGTACGAGGCCCTCCTCCTTCGTGGCTACATCGTCGACGCCGTCCTCCTCTTCAGTGACTCCTACTATCGCAACGAAGAGTACCTCAGTCAATACTTTGCAGACCGCAACGTTTGGGTTGCCTCTTTTGAAAAACCACCTCCTCTTTTATCTAACCCGTCTGAAAACTTCTCATCTACACAAGATTACTATGACCGACTCATGGTGTCTGCAGGCGGTAAAGGTGTTCTTGATGCCGTCAATCATCTCGACCAGGCCCACACATCTCGCCTTGCCGAGCTTGATTCCATGCCCCGACGCACCCTCGACTCTGTTTGGTGGCCGTTCGTCCAGCACGCCCACTTCAAATCCGAGGCAGATGTCAATGTCATCGACAGCGCCTCTTCCGACTTCTTTAGCACCTACACTAAAAATCCTGCGTCGCCCACGGCGTCCCTACTCACTCCCCAACTCGACTCGTCTGCCTCGTGGTGGACACAGACATTTGGACACGCACATACCAACACAACCCTCGCTGCCGCACGCGCCGCCGGTCGGTATGGCCATGTCATGTTCCCCGGCGCCACCCACCTTCCCGCGCTTCGCCTGACCGAGGCTTTGTTGCGCGGTCCCGGTAAAGGATGGGCCCAGAGAGTGTTCATCTCTGACAACGGGAGCACCGGTATGGAGGTCGCGATCAAGATGGCATTGCGCGCGTGGACAAAAAGGATGGGCGTCCAGCCTACGACAGATGAGAAGCTGGGCGTGTTGGGCTTGACGGGATCTTATCACGGTGACACGATCGGAGCAATGGACGCGTCTGAGAAGAAGGGCGTTTATACGTGTGAGTGGCACGAGGGCAGGGGTTTGTGGATGGATCCCCCGACTGTGGCTTTCGTGAACGGACGTGTGGGAGTGAGGATACCGATGGAGGATAAATGGTATTGGTTTGGGAATCTGAGAGACGTGTATGATGTAGAGGCGAGATTTGGGACCATGTTTGAGAGTGTGTACAGAGGGTATATCGAGGGAATATTGAAGGAGTATGAAGAGAAGAGAAAAAGGGCCAATGGGCCGAGGCTGGCGGCGTTGGTCATTGAGCCTCTCGTTATGGGTGCCGGAGGTATGAAGTTTGTTGATCCTCTCTTCCAACGCATCTTGGTAGATGTTGTGAGGAGTGGAAGGGAGGAACTTGGGTTATGCCCTGTACGAGGCAGCGGCGAAAAAGGCGAGGATTGGCAGGGCCTGCCTGTGGTGTATGACGAGGTCTTTGTCGGTCTTTATCGAACTGGCGTCGAGAGCAGCGGTTCTGTGTTGGGTGTGCTTCCGGATATATCGGTGAATGCAAAGGTGTTGACGGGTGGACTTGTTCCACTTGCCGTGACACTTGCCCGGGAGGGGATCTTCAAGGCGTTTTTAGGACAGGGGAAGGAAAAGGCACTGTTACATGGCCATTCATATAGCGCGCATGCGGTGGGGTGTGAGGTTGCCGCTGAGACGCTGAAAGAGGTTGGGAAGCTTGTCGAGAGTGAGGAGTGGAAGCAGGCAAAGGAACGGTGGAGAGAAGATGATAAGGAGTCCGTTTGGAGTTTTTGGGACCCTCAGTTTGTCAAGATGCTGTCTCTGGCGGATAAGGTGGAAGAGGCTATGACCCTTGGGTGTGTGTTGGCGATCAAGGTCGCTGACAAGACCGAGGACAAAGGTGAGTCGCTTTTTCTTTGTCGTTCTATTTCACTGCGGCTGATGTTGGGATTTAGGCTATACGTCACACGCAGCGCAAGAAATATTCGAACCACTAAAATACTTGCACATGTCAGAGCATGCAATGGCGACGGGGGCACCTGGAGGCGCGCCGTATTCTGTGCATTATAGAACTCTCGGAAACGTGGCGTATTTCATGACGAGTTTGAATACTAAGCCTTCCGTGGTGAGAGAAGTAGAGGACAGAATTTTCGGCGTGCTGGATGCCGGTGGCGCAGATCGGTAAGAGGCGCTGGATGCTTAGATGGAACAAGCCGAAGAAATGCACATCTATACAGGCCGCTTTGGTGTGCGGTGCGAAATGAAATCTAGAATAAAAATATGCATAATGTGTATATCAAGAGTGATGTGAATCGCGGCGGACATGGTCCTCAAATAGCAAAGGGACGTGCTGATAGTTCACTTGTTCCGACCCCTTCAGCTGGTAGATCTGGACACCTCAGGGATGCGGTTGTTCGAGACGATGTTTCCCCTCAACTGTAAGGACTGCAAAGGCCTCTTAATTGACAAACGTGTTTTAAGTCAAACCTGGATTCGACATCAAGATCAATGCCAAACTCAAAGGCTGAAAGGGACGACACGACAGATTGGATGCACAGCTTGCAAAATGGCAAAAAAAATAACAGGTTAAATCTAGCTAGCAAAAGGAAGAACTCATGTAGAACAGCTCTAGTCTTAGGAGCCTGACTCCAGAACGAAATCAACGATTAATATCTATCACTCAAGCCTTCATACCCTGTTGGTATAAGAAGAACTGTTCTTACAACCTGCTCATGTACGGTACCTCCTTGTAAGTTCGCTGTATTTCCCTCGCTGTTATATGTCGGCCCTCCTTGTCCGACTGACTCAATAGTGTATTGGGATTGATTCTATCATGACAGTAACATTGAATGCCATGACAGGATATCCGGGTAGATTTTGTGTCGCCTCCGGCGCGGATCTCCGTACTGCCAAAAAGTAAAGGTGCTGGCTACACCTCGTGACTTGCACACGAACTTGCTTTATATAACTTATTGAAGTCAGGACCTGCTAAAATGTGCATTTTAATTGAAAGACAGAATCCACGTTTTTGCGAGAAAAGATTCTCGTATGAGACATCGAGCGAGATTTAACAAGCAGGGAGAATGCATCGCAGAAAGATAAATTCCCGAGACTTCTAACCGGGTTTCACGGACCGCCCGGTTACGATTCATATAAGATATCATCGTCGTATGTAGATATAATCTATCTGCTCTGATGAAGTTTACGGACGGTTTCTGGCTTTTGAAAAACGGCGTCAAGCCTTACTACGGGCTCCAAGTAGTCCAAGCAACAGGTGACGAAACTGGATATAACCTTCAAGTCTCGACCCGGCCGATCAGGCATCGTGGAGATACTCTTGGAGGTCTGTCCTGCCCAAGCGATCATTCGACTGGTGGTTAACCAAAAACAGGGCCAGTGCTGAGTGTTCGTGTTCATTCTCCTACGCAAGGCGTCGTTGGAGTCAAGATTGACCACTTCTCCCATGTCGAGCCATTGCCAAACATTCCTCTCTTCCCAGATGCCGAACCCATCCCGGACGTTTCGCTCAAACGGGATGAATCCAAGCTATCCCTTTCCACAGGTGGACTGAGAGCAGAAATCACTGAAAATCCCTATACCATCACTTTCAAGTCGATGGAACGCATCCTCACATTTGCTGGGGCAAAGCATCAGGCTTTGTTCGATGTACCCTCGAAATGGACCTTGGGATCAGCATCTAACACATCGTGCCTCACCAATGATCCCGCTTCAAATCCAAACCCAGTGCCACTGCCTCCAGTCATTCGATATATAAATTCAGAGCTCAACATGGCCCCTGGAGAGCTCATATACGGTTTTGGTGAACAGTTCACGGCACTAATCAAGAATGGTTAGCAACTATCTTGTTTCACCATAGGAGAGAACTACACATTTGCATCAGGACAAACCGTCAAGATATGGAATCAGGATGGCGGAACGTCCAGTGAACAAGCATATAAATGTATCCCGTTCTATATAACCAATCGCAATTACGGTGTCTTTATTAACCACCCTGGCGAGGTTGAGGTGGAAGTTGGCTCCGAAAAGGTTAGCCGAGTTGGAGTCTCGGTAGCAGGTAGTAGCTTAGAGTACTTCATCATCTACGGAGCGACGCCTCTCGAGGTAAAGTGCGGTCGCTCCTGTTTGAGATGCAAATCAAAGTTGACGTACTTCCCAGATTCTGGAGAAATACACCCGGATGACTGGTCGTCCTGCGTAAGTGCTGTGCTTCTTGTCGCATCGAGTTTGGGCTCAATCGTATCGTACAGCCTTCTACCGAGCTGGACCTACGGGTTGTGGCTCTCGACATCATTCCTGACATCTTATTCGAGCGATACGGTATCTAGCTTCTTGCAAGGGATGAAAGAAAGGAACTGCCCAGTCCGTGTCTTCCATCTGGATTGTTTCTGGATGAAGCAGTATGAATGGTTAGTAGTTCTGTACAACATTATTAAGACGCTCATCATAAGATAGGTGCTCGTTTACCTTTGATCCCGATAACTTCCCCGACCCTAAAAGGTATCTCGCGGAGATAAAGCAGAAGTATGGGGTGAAAATCTGCGCTTGGAGTATGGAATCCCTTCAATTTTTCAAATTTCCCGCAATAACATCCTCTCCTGCAGTTAATCCGTACATCTCTCAGCTGTCTCCGATCTTCAAAGAAGGCGTGGAAGGTAGCTTCTTTATTAATAGGACGGATGGAACGCCGTGGCAGTAAGAATTCTCCAATTTCAGAGAGGGATCAATTCTGATTTTGAGCAGGTGGGATCTCTGGCAACCAGGTAAGGCTAACGCGCAATCGGCCTCGAAATCAGCCAACTTTGATTCCTGGACTTAGGATTGGCCATTGTGGACGTCACGAACCCCGCCGCCCGCAAGTGGTATACTGATAAGTTGTCAGTCCTGCTTGACTTGGGAATTGACGCATTTAAGGTGGGAACGGTGTAGTATGATAGTATCCAATTGTCTCATCCGTTATTCGCTCAGACCGATTTTGGTGAGCGTATTCCTCACGCAAATGTCGTCTTCCACGATGGGTCCAATCCAATGCGCATGCATAACACTTATGCGGTGATATACAATGAAATGGTCTTTGATTTGCTTCGGAAACGGTTCGGAGAAGGCGAAGCTGTTCTGTTTGCCCGCTCTTCGGCTACCGGCGGGCAAAGGTTGAGATTGATCTCAGCCTTGTTTTAAATATGTAGCTGACAACGCTAACAGATTCCCTGTCCACTGGGGAGGAGACTGTGAGTCGACATGGGAGGCTATGGCGGAAGCCTTGCGTGGCACTATTTCCCTCACTTTGTCAGGTTTCGGTTATGCATCGCATGACATTGGTGGGTTTGAGGTGCGTAGGCAGGCATTATTAAGCGTTTCTAAGTGTACTTGGTGCTTATGAATCGCTGCGCGTGATAGGGACATCCACCGCCCGAGATTTACCAGAGATGGGTGGCATTCGGCCTGTTCTCATCTCATTCAAGGTTGCATGGATCCTCCTCTTACCGAGTTCCCTGGAATTACGGTGAGGATGCTGCAAAAAGCATGTCCAAATTTGTGGAAACGAAACATCGTCTAATGCCCTACTTGTATGACTTGGTGAGGATGGTAGAACTTCCTCGAGAAGATGTTGCTTATGTCGTGCAGTCCATCACAGCAAATACTAAAGGACATCCTCTTCAGCGAGCCATGTTCCTGGAGTTCCTTGATGACAGGACCACACATTATCTCGACAGACAGTACATGTTGGGCGAGTCTTGATTCAGAATATACATGTTCTAGGCTAACACCTTTATAGGTCCCAGCCTTCTCGTTGCACCAGTGCTCGTGCCACAAGAAGAAGAGATTGAATATTACATCCCCGCAGGACGATGGACTTCGTTTTTCAATCCAGAACGCAAGGTTCAAGGTCCAGTTTGGGTCAAAGAAGTCGTACCCCTTGATGAGATACCTGTCTGGGTTCGACCTGAAACAGTTCTGTGTCTCGGCCCACAAGGGACTGGTCGTCCTGATTATGACTACAGCCAAGGACTCGAGGTTCAGTTGTATGAACCAGTCGAGGGGAAATCCTACGAAGCTAACGTCCCGCATGGTAAACGTGCAGAATTCGTTGGGGTCATTCAGGCCGAGAGAACTTCCGGAGAGATCAAGGTGACAGTCTCGGGCGAACAAACTGAAATAGCCACTATCAGTGTATTCGGTAACGACATCAAGGCTACCAGAGTAATCGGTGGGGCTCTTAAGATTGGGACTGGTATCAGAGTGGAAGTAGAGAAAGGGACAAGGGAGGTAGTAATCCATCTCGGTTGACAGAATAGCTCCAGCACAATTCAAAATCCATGACATTTTGAAAGAGATGAGACATGGAAGCGCCCGTCTATTTCAGAAAGATAGGATCTGACATCACGAAGACATTGAGAATAGTCGGTCCAAGAAATTGAGTCGAGATAGCTGCTCAATCTTGAAAATCCAATAGTCTGAGCATAAGATGGAATAAGCATGAATGTGACATGGACCGCCAGGCCGGACGTATGATGTGGATACCCGGTCTTCATGTTGCGTTGAAGTCTTTCCATGCTTGTTCAATTTTAGATCGACGTTCCTTTGCCTCTTCCCTGTTGCGAGACGAGCGCGCTATACGCTACAAAAGATATAAGCCGGTATTTCAATACAGTTGTGGATGGTAACTGTACCTCAGCTCGTAAACAGGAATTCAAATCATGTTTGAGCTGATTGCAACCTCCAAATAATCTGGCCCATCCATTAGCATGACATTCCTCGAGAGCTTGTATAAATTCCTTGCAAACTGCACTATAAGTTAAGTTGGAGGTTGGAGAAATGAAAGGAAAACCGCACCAAGCTTTTTGTCCGACAGTTGCGGATGCATAGGGAATTGCAAAAGTGTCGGAGTTTCGGACCGCGGGTTAGTCCGAGGAAAAAAGAATCATGATCTAGTGTGGCCCTTGGAAGATTAGATAAATAATTTCCCCCTCATGGAAGCTGAGAGGCCACGCGCTTATAAGGCTGGATTAACGTGGACGTACGCGAATAGAAAATAAGGTTGTGGGCGGAGGGCACGTGTTACCAACGCGCTCTGTGCGCAGAAGCAGCTATAAGCGGCCGATACCCAACCGGGCGCAGCTACTTCGGTCGTGCCTACCCGTCCAGCTGTGCTCTGAAACCTCAATGAGAAGAGTAGGGATGTATTGTGTAACAATGACAAGATAGATATCAACAAAACTAATAAGAGTTGGGATAAATTTTTAGTAGTTGTTAAGACATGGCAAGGTTAATGGCATCAGAGTTGAGATAAATTTCAATAGTCGTTCAGACATGGGCCAGATTAATGAGATCAGACCAGTTGGTTTCCATAATGTGAGCAAGATTATGTTCTTGTGCAAATTGACGTCAGCGATTTTCCCAGGCAAGGGCGACAGCATTAGGGACAATAGTATCCAATCGTCTCCAATAAATGAGAAAACACAAGGAAGTCCAACCCCCATGCTTCATGACGATATGAGGGGGAACACCATTGAAAAGCAATTTGACGGAACCTCCTATGCGGTAACTGTGGCCATGGACGATGTTGACGTCTTTTGAAGAATAAAAGTCTTAAAAATATCGTCAGCAGTTGAGGGCAAAAATAAGATGAAATAGTACAAGAAATAAAACTTGTCTTAGTGAGAATTGACAAAGCATAAGGTTTTGAAGCGTCTTGGAACACGAAAAGAGAACAATCAGGAGAAGGACGATTAACAGAGAGATAATCTGTAAGAGCACGAATGGGACAGAAAATATCATTTCGTTCGACCAGGCTAAAATTGATGCCACAATCCCAAGTAGTCTTGGTCCGAGGGATGTGGAGACAGAGAACGCGATGATTATGGGCTGATGTTAGATGAATATTGCAGTTGAAAGTAACATTTTGAGTGGGGTTAAAAGTTGAGTTCAAAATAGGCAGGAGCTCTCCAAGGCAATGGCAGCCCCAAAAGGCTGTAAGGGCAACGGCCCAGATGGCATGACTTTTGGGTGACCTGAAAATCCAGCCCATCGTGAAGAATTTGAAGGAGATGCAAGGATATGGGTTTATGAGGAGGATGTTTGAAAGGTGATCCATGCATAGTAGCAGAATTCAAAAGAGCCTTAATCCATGGATCATGTTTAGGCCATTCAGCTTGGTTGAAAAGATGCCACAAACAGGAATGATGCCCAAATTGGACTTGAGGGTGCACTATCACTAGTACAGCTACCTAGCCAATATAGCTTTGGGCATGCTAAGTGTGTGTGAGAGTCCCGGACAGGTCCCAGAAAATACACGATAGGCAAGAGGTTGGTGGTGAGGAAAGTGGGTGATTGGAGGCACTTGTGTAAGGCTTCAAAACGTGGCTACAGAGCACTAAGAGTTGCTAAGTAAAAGTGCTAAGACATGTGGGAGAATCACTAAGGAAAGGCACTAAGAGGTGTGGGAAAGAGTTGCTAAGAGAAGGTGCTAAGAGATGTGGGAAAGGGTCGCTAAGAGGTGCGTAAGTAAATGTGGTGAATTGAATTGTATAGTAAATGTAGACCCGAACCTATAATAATACGTTGAACGAAGCCTCAGTGTCGTGCCTACGTGGAGGTAAACAACTATATTTCTATACCTATAATAATACGTTGAACAACTTTGTAAGCGAGCAAAGTATAAGTAAGAGACGTATAATGAAACAATAAGGTACTTACAGCCTCAGTGTCGTGCCTACGTGGAGGTAAACAACTGAGGCTGGAATTGAGAGTTCGACAGATTATGTGACTGCTTCACGTGACTGAATGTATGCGCTGAGATAGGCTTATAGTCCAACACAACCCCATCAGCGCAGAAAAGAAGGAATTAATCGTCGTCATCTTTGAACAAGACCAAGTTGATGGACAAAACGTTCATGTAAGAGTCGAGGCAGGGGTTTGGTGAGTATGTCGGCCGTCATATTTTCGGTAGAAATCCAAACCGGTTCGAAAGATCCCGAAGACATGTGTTCCCGTATGAAGTGGTAACGGATGTCAATGTGTTTGGATCTAGACGTAGTAGAGTCCGATTTTGCAATATCGATAGCGCTTTTGTTGTCACAGAAAAGGGGTAAGGGAAGAGGAACTGGAAGACGAAGAGAGGTTAACAACAGGCGAATCCAGATCGCTTCGCGCATCGCATGAGACATTGCCATATATTCGGCCTCAGTCGAAGATAAAGCTATCGTACGTTGTCGAACAGAGGACCATGATACAAGACTTGAGTAAAGGAAGAACGCATAACCAGATACACTTCGTCGAGTTTTCACGTCTGAAGCCCAGTCGGCATCAGCAAAACCGTAGCCAGTGGGGAACAACAGGCGAACTGGAGCAAAATTTGATTGAACCAAAAAATTGTATTCCAAGGCTAAGTTCACGGTGCCTGCAAGGTAACGAAGAACACCCTTCGCAGCGAGTAAATGTCCACGGTTGGGATTTGAGTTAAATTGACCCAGACTCATTGCAGTGAAAGCCAGATCAGGACGTGTGCAAAGACTGAGATAAAGTATCGAACCAACGAGACGTTGATAATGGATCTTTATATCCGTATCTCGAATGTCGGGGAGAGAGTTTGGAGGAGGTTCCGGGATGGAATGAAGAGGGTGGTATAAAGGGACAGCCGAGGTCTTAGCGTCCAAAAGGTTGTAGGTGGACAGTAAGTCGGTTATGAAGCCTTTTTGCGATAACCATAACTTCTTCTGGGATCTATCTCGCTCCACCCGGATGCCGAGGTATAACGACGTTGCTCCGGAATCAATAACTTCGAAATGATTGTTGAGTTCCCGGATGATCCAATGATAAAGTGGAGTAGAATTCGTAGCGTTTAGGCCATCATCGACATGAATGCACATGATGATAAACAGAGAAGTGCCATCAGGTGGCATGGGAATAGAAGAATCGGGAGGAGAGTCGAAAAATCCAGTAAACACAGCATGATCGACTTCACAACGTGTAAGACCTAGTCCTTCGAGTGCCCGTCTGAGTGTGGTGTACCATTCATGCGAGGACTGTTTGAGACCATATAACGCTCGAAGCAGCCTATATGAAGCTGAAGGATCCGCTTCTGGGAAGCCCGGAATTTGCTTGCAATATACTTCGTGAGACAATGGTGCATTTAAGAAGGCCGTTTTAACATCAAAAGTGAAAAGGTCGAGGTCGTGTTGAGCTGCATAAGCAAGCGTAACTCGTATGCTCGTCATCTTTGCAACTGGTGCATATGTAGAGCCATAGTCCTCAGGACGTTGACTAAACCCTTGAGCGACTAAACGAGCTTTTTCTTTTCCACGTATAATATCTCCGTTGGCGTCCAGTTTGTATGCATACACCCAACGGACTCCGATTGGTTTTCTGCCAGGTGGAATCGTAGCAATCTGGAAGACACCTTGCGAACGCAGGCTCGCCACTTCACGCTGCATCGCAGCATGCCATATGTCCGCATCTGGCCTATGAATGGCTTCATTGTAATGATCAGGCGGTTTTGATAGATCGAAGTCACGTTTGGTCTTAAAAGGCAGTGGATCTGGACCATACGTGGCAAAAGCCTTGTACTCTGCAATCGTAGCGTGTTCAAATTGGGAAATGTCATCAAGGGACTCAGAAAATGTCGCGGATGCCATAAGAGCACTGAAATCCTGAATAGCCGCTAGGTGTTGATCAGGTAAAATTGTGCGAGCAGCGTGATCTGAACGTAATTTGATAAGTCTATCATTTCGATTTGCTATTTCATCATTGTAGATGCGACCTTTCTCCGTCCATTTGATATGGCGACGGGGACGTGATGTCGGTAATATAACAGGTGGTGGGATCGGAGGATCAATGGAGGGAACCGCGTCAGGTATTGAAGTCGGAGGTGCGGATAGAGGACGAGAGATGGGATCTTGAATGATGGATGGAACAGGAGAAGACGGAGTTGATGAAGGAGGAGAACAAGACTGTTGTGGAATATGAGTCGTGCGAAGACTCCCAGGGACAGATTCGTCAAATATGACATCCCTGGAGAAGAAGTATTTGCCATGTAGATCTCGAACCCGCCATCCTATGCGGTTTTCATCGTAACCGACGAAGATTGCCTCAAAACGACGTCCTGATCCCTTGCCACGAAGTTCATTAGGATAAAGAACGTAGCATCGGCAACCCCATACTCGAAGATGTGATAGGTCAGGTTTTGATTTCTCCATAACCTCGTAGGGAGTGATTAGCGTGGGGAGAGTCGAAGTCGGAAGACGATTTCGTAGATATTGGGCCGTCAGGATCGCATCGCCTAAAAACGATAATGGCAAACCAGACCAAGCCATCATGGCCTGTGCCGTGTCCTCGATGGTGCGAATATAACGTTCAGCCTTACCATTTTGTTGGTGTGCGTAAGGTGCAGTGTTTTGGTGAGTAATGCCTCGTGAAATAAAATAGTCCTGAAGTTCACCAGACACAAATTCCTTCGCATTGTCGGAGCGAACAACCCGCACTCTGTTACCCGATTTTAATTCCCAACTAGCCTCTACCTGTTTAAAATGCTTCGTGGCCTGATTTCTCGTTGAAAGAAGGGCTGTACTGCCAAAGTTGGAACAATCATCGAGGATTGAATGGAAATGATTCGAGCGACCATTTGAGAACATGACGGGAAAAGGCCCGCAAGAATCCATATGCAGGAGGTCGCAAACTTCCGAAGCTCGACGTTGAAAGTTGTCGAAAGGGCGAGCTGGTCGTTTTCCCATGATACAGGGAATACAGTTGTCATCACGAAAAGTTCCACTGTATCCAACCCCAGTCGCGTAGTTCTTTGTTAACACTGCCTTGGTAGTATCATGTCCCGGATGTCCAAGACGAGAGTGCCATAAAGCAGGTGTTACATCGATTCGCGGAAAAGAGGAATGCGTTACTGCAGGAAATGATAAATGTGGAGATGATGAATCTGACGTCGGGAGAACGAAATCACAAAAAAGAAATGAAAGTCGTTGATGAATTGTTGCCGACATAGATTGTCCAGCAAGTGATGCATTTGAAGACGGAAAGAATATTGACGTAGAATCCTTTTCGAAAATGAGTTTAAGATCATTCTCAACCATCGACCCCACCGAAAGGAGATTGATTGGAACGTCGGGAGCATGGAGGCAATCTTTCAAGATGAATGTAACATGTTGCCCATTTACGTGGGTACGAAAACGAGCCTCTCCTCGAGCTATTGTGGATAATATTCCACAGTTTGCTGTACCTACGGGCGTCGCACCCTCTTCATCATAGGTCCAGAAAAAATGCCTATCCCGAAGAATATGAATAGTACAACCTGAATCCAATATCGCATTGAATCGATTTGAGAATGACGCAAGCGCGATGGAGGGTAAGGTTTGGATAAACGCAAGATAAGGTGGTGTCGGTGATTTCGACGATTCGGACAAATAAGCAGTCAAATGAATTTCATTGGCGCTGTCATCTGCAGGAAGTACATCTGATTCGTCATGTTCTTCGACAAAAGGTAAAGGTGTAGGTAAGCGTTGAGTGTCCTCCATGGCTACATTTGCTCGAGGACGCAGTCTGGCAGCATCACGTCCGTTTTCCATACCACCACCCTTCGACCAACAATTGTCGATCGTGTGTCCAAACATATTGCAGTTGGAGCACTGAATACGAGGACGAGTGTTCGTGGCGGAATCTGAAGGATTGGACGAAGAGATGGTCGGAGTGGCAGTTTGTGCATTTGTCTGTGACGTGGTTGTAGTTGTAATCGTGGAAGTTGATTGGAGTCGAGGACGGTGGTTCAAAGAAAGTCGTCGCCGTTCCGCGTCCATGTTCATGACACGCGTAGCCAGGATTGAAAAATCATAAGCACCTTCGGGACCAACATTCTCCCAAGATTGTCGAACTTCTTCCTTGAGAACAGACCATCGATCTCCATTCGGTAACCCATCAACGAATTTCTGAATTTTCTGCCAAGGTGTGAAATCCCAAGGTGTGCCAGAGAGTTGGTGAACAGCAGCACGCCATTGTTGAACATACGGTGCAACAGTAGTCGGAGAAGCTATGAGCGAAAAGACTTTAGATTTCGTAAATTCCGCACTCGATGCACTCCCAATCCCAAAACGCTCGCGAAGGAAAGCCAATAAGTCACGGGCAGGTCGAATCGGCAAGTCATAAGGGCCGCCTCGTTTTGGAGGAAGTGAGTCTTGTATTTCTTGAGACAATTTGCCGACTATAACGTGTTCCACAATATCATCATGATGCCAGAAAATACGAAAAGCCTCAATTTCCTCAGGAGTAGAGTCGAAACCATATGGGGGAGGGAGGGCTACTGGGCTTGTCGGATCCCGAAGATCGCCAACATTAGGGATCCTGCATATGTGACCACGGAGACCAATGCTCGTAATAATCCGAGTGACCGCCGAGTGCCACGAAACCCATTCCGTAGAAGATTTCAAGAGAGGGACAGTAGCTAGTGAAGGGAGTTTGGTATCGGACAAAGTAAAATCATGACGATGAGAAGAACGAGAAGGAAATTGAGGAGAATGAGGCGGAAAAGTAGGAACAGGAGGAACACGAGAATTAGGGACATTGCGATTGAAAATTTGATGTTGATTTGGATATGGTGTGTGAACAAAAAGTGTCTGTGGTTCGACTGGAGCTGGAGAAGGCTGAGAATAAGCAGAAGTTGAATCGGAAGAGCTGGATAGAACATTGTGTGCAGAAAAATTATTTGTATTGGGAAAAGTATGACCTGATAACGAGGAAGAAGAACGTGAAGATGGAAGAGGGATATTATGAGGTTGTACATCCTCTGGACGAACAGAGTTTGCACGGAAAGCATGTAACATAGGAGAACGAAGCTGAGATTGGGCAGAATTTGATCGTGAAGTAACAGGAGAATCAGAATGATACGTGTGAACAGAGGGAGGAGGAAAAAATGGTCGTCGAGGAGTAGGGGCATGAAAAGAGGCGGATGTATGCGGTAACGTATTGGTAGAAACAAAGGGGAAAGTGTGGTGAGAAGTCTGAAAAGGACGATTGTTCTGGAGAGTGCCAGGTGTATGAAAAGAATGAGGAATATTGACAAATGAATGCGGTCGTTGTGGGATATGCGGTCCATTAGCCGGCGGGTCGGGTAACGGGATGTTAGGCGACGGGCCCATCTCAGGGGGTGTCTGTGCATTGACCCCTGGCTGAGGAAACCGTCGAGGATGGTGTCTCCCAGTTGAGTGGCGAGACATGCGAGAAATGTACAAACAGCAACACCGTGGAGGCAGCCACAAGTGTCAGAAAGGAAGAAAGCTGTCTAGAAACTGGTCCGGTCCAATAGAAGGCCCATAACCTGTAGACCCGAACCTATAATAATACGTTGAACGAAGCCTCAGTGTCGTGCCTACGTGGAGGTAAACAACTATATTTCTATACCTATAATAATACGTTGAACGACTTTGTAAGCGAGCAAAGTATAAGTAAGAGACGTATAATGAAACAATAAGGTACTTACAGCCTCAGTGTCGTGCCTACGTGGAGGTAAACAACTGAGGCTGGAATTGAGAGTTCGACAGATTATGTGACTGCTTCACGTGACTGAATGTATGCGCTGAGATAGGCTTATAGTCCAACAGAATTAGAAGGTGCTAAGAGATGTGGGAAAGGGTCGCTAAGAGGTGCGTAAGTAAATGTGGTGAATTGAATTGTATAGTAAAAAGGGCCATAATGATGTTGTTATAGAAATACTTCATCATTCCATCCTAGAAGCACTGCCACTGGCTAAGAGCTTTATTCTGGATTGACTGATGCCAAGTGTCTGTGTAAATGTATAGCCTTGGAATGCAAGTGGCAAGGTGCAGTGAGGTGTCAATAGTGGTGTGAATAAGTGGTGCTATAAAAAAGTGGTCTAAGAGTAATTGGAGTCTGTAGCTGCGAGTTATTAGTATAAAAATATGGGAAAAATAGTGCTGGAAGTGCTAGAGCATGGTGCTTCTGGTGATACTAGTGGGCTAATGTGAGGTGTGGGTATTGGTGCTATCTGTAGCCAGCCATAATGCAGGCTCATCAATGGCATTATAGCTCATTGGCCATGGCAACTCTGAACTGACTTAGAATTGTACGAGTCTGCTCACTTTTTAGTATAATTTCAATTGTCCAAGCTTTTCTGGGATATGGTCAGAAAATCCTTGACAGATGAATGTTGGTGCTAAACATTGTATCAATTTCTGATAGGTTAAAATATTGGGTTTGAGTATATCTTGTGCCATTGTTATTGATTCTTTAGACTTCTGATTGAGGTGCCTCGTCAAATGGCAGCACCTAATGCTAACTCCTTCCAGAATTGATCAGGGTTTGGTCAGAGTCGTACTAGTGCTATGAGTCCTGAGCCTCCTAAATCCTTGAAGTTGACAGATAGTATGTGCTGAGGGACTAGTAAATGTTAAGTGAGCCTTATGAATAAAGTCTGTAGTGGAGTGCCAAAGCCAGAGATATCCTGAGTCCAAGACAATTGCTAGAGTCTCCAGTATGTTGCATGTTGGTAAGCCTATAATGTCCCTTGATGTGCTCAGCCTGAGTAGAAGCCTATTAGCACTGCCACTGGCTAAGAGCATTATTCTAGATTGACTGATGCCAATGTTAGTACGTTGATAGGACCCTATACAGGTTAGGCGCATCAATGGCAGGCTCGGCACCGGCTCCGGAAACCTTGCCGCACTGGTTCCGAACTTAGCGCACGCGTTCTACCCATTTTAAGCCATTCCCGACGGCCGCGCACGGCAAGAAGCAGATCCGATCAATGATAGCGCCGACGGCAGCAGGAATGACAACTGACAGATGGCATCAGTCACTGACGACAGCGCTTAGCGAGAAGCTTGATGATCTATCAAAAACTGACGGACAGCTTGGCGTTTGACCTTGGCGTCTGACACCGCTTACCGTCTCGATTTGGCGCCCAACGTCGCTTAGGTGTTCTGACAGACAGAAGGGTGATGGATTGATGGTTTAGTACCGCGATCTGCCGCCTGGTGGCGCCAAGGGTCCTCAAAGGACGGTAGGGATCGGAAACCGTTGGAGCTACCCCTATGAAATTTTCCAGTTTACCGCACTTTGGCAATGGTTGGTCACTGGCGACGGTGAACTCCTTGTAGTATATAAAGTACTTACCGACTTGTACATACATCATCAGACGAATAGACCAGAGTTCCCCCACTTACTTCAGTCTCCCTTACGCTCAAGAGCTCATTTACGCTACGGTCGGCAACGTCAAACTCATCGGCAGTTGCAGACGCTCGCCAACACTCGACATACTCGCGCCTTGCAACTACGGCAGGCATTATCGACGCTTAGACTTCGCTAAGCTTATCATGCTCTTGCCGCTTACCTTTGCCGTGTTCACTTACCGCTTCTTCCTAGGCGCTTTACCTTAGCGCTTTACACTTGCCGACACCCGTTACCGATTTTTCCCCTTTTTCACAGACGCGTTCTCTGGGACCTGCCCGGGACTCCCCAAATCACTTATAGCGCGCCCAACGCAAACTCTTGGTACGGTAACACTTTAGTTACATTTGTTACTGACCAAACTTTGGGCGTCATCAAATTGGAGCCCACCGCAAGGGATCTCTAGGGCAGAATTCCATCAGAAACCCGTCTTCAGCGTAGGCGCCGCCTGCTAGAGCAGTCGGCAGAGGACTTAGCTCCTTCCCACCCATCAACTCCACAACCACCTGGTGCCTTACCGGGTCTCTCTCTAGCCCAGGAACTACAGAACGCCACTGTAGACGCTTTTCCTGATCTCTTCCCGCATTCCCTCGATTATAGTGCTGACGACCCCTTAGCGTCGCCCTTTACTTTGCCACAATCAGTCACTCCCATCACTCCTCTAACACTGCTTTCTCAGTTCGCCATTTCTCTTACCCCGTCGCCAATACCTAGAACCCCTTCCCCACCTCCGCTAACTGAACTCGCCAACACCACAGTCGCTATGGAACAACAGGTCCAGTGCATGCCGCCACGCAACCACTTCTCGGCACCGAAATGGGACGAGACCAAGCCACAGGAGCTCTCTCAGTATTTCAAGGAATTAGAGTATTTATTCAGGGACTGTAACATTACCGACCACACGCAGATGAAGGAGTATGCGGCAAGATACGTATCATATGACATGGCAGAGACGTGGACTGTAACATTACCGACCACACGCAGATGAAGGAGTATGCGGCAAGATACGTATCATATGACATGGCAGAGACGTGGACAGGTCTTACCGAGTTTGCCGCCTTTGTTCCTGCCGCCCCGCCAGCTCCAGCTCAAGGCGCTTCGTATAAGGACTGGAAGACGGCAGTAATCCAGCTGTACCCTGGCGCAGAGGAAGCTACCTGATACACGGTAAACGAGCTCCAGAAACTAGTTCAGGAATCTTTCGACAGTGGCACATCGTCGCTTGGCGCATTTTCCACGTATTACCGCGAGTTCCAGAAGATCGCTAGGTGGTTAGTACAAAACGGCAAGCTCTATATCAACGAGGAACGTCGCCTATTTCAGCAAGGCATCCCGACGTCACTGTGGACGCGTATTGCTCGTCGCCTAGAGATAGTTCATCAGGCCCATCACCCTGACGAGCCCTATAACGTTGCCGACGTCTTTGAAGCCGGTAAATGGGTTCTCAAGGGAACGGACACTGGCGTTGGGCTGCAGCGCGCTAGGACGAGCCCACCACCTGAGCGAACTAACGGTATCATTCCCATCCCGCCTCCCACTACCGACTTCGTTAAGAAAGAGGAGCTCAATGCTGCCATTACCGCCGCTGTCGCTTCCGCTATGACTCGTATTGAAACCATGATTACCACCAACCTCACGGCTAAACGACCCGCTAACGTTCCCGCACCTGGCCCTTGCCACTTCTGTGGGGAAATTGGCCATACCATGACTAGAGGACGCTGCGCTACTCTCGAAAATTATATTCGGCAAGGGAGAATTCGAAGGGCTATCGATGGCAAGATAGTTCTTACCTCTGGCGCCACCATCCCCAACTACCCCGACAAGAAGTCTTTCCAGGAACGGGTAGATGAATGGCATAGGCGCAACCCAGGACAAATCGTTACCGGCACGCTATCTGGCAACGCCAACCCCGACCCTGAACAGGCGACCCAACAGCAAATGATCCAGGACAAATCGTTACCGGCACGCTATCTGGCAACGCCAACCCCGACCCTGAACAGGCGACCCAACAGCAAATGATCCACGAGGTCTTATACTTCGACAGCGTTGGCGACCGCCCTACTTTCTCGCGGGAAGAGCGTATCGCCAAGCTACAGCAGGAATTGGATTCGCTGAAGAATCAGGTTTTTGATGGGGTTGAAGTTAAGCAGCCCAAACAACCTCTTAAAGGATACAAGCCGATGCCTCCCGCTAGCAAGTTACCGACACCTGCTCCTGCCGCACCTCCTGCCACTGCCCCTGCTCCTGCTTCAGAACCATCGTCGACCGCTACCGCTCCCGAACCGCCTTTGCCGCCTCTCCATCCCTACTCAGGGATTCCCGACCGATATCATGCTCCCGCACAACGAAACTTTGCCGCTCCCGAGAAACGTCCTGAGGGTGGCTACCGACCTACCGCGCCAATTTTCGACATCGAAAAATCGAACCACGTCTTTAACCGCATCATGAAAACCCACGTCACCTGGTCAGTAGAAGAACTTTGTAGTATTGCTCCCGACGTCCGCAACCAGGTCAAGACGGCAGTCACTCCCCGACGACCCTTGGCGACAGCCGTTGCCGAAGTTGATGAACTCGACGACGCGCTTCCTGGTTTCTCTGTTACCATTGACTCTCCCGACACCGATGAACCTCTTGCCGACACCATCGCTAACGCCACCTCTGTGGACCCAGTAGAGACCTACCTTAGGTCTGTGGACCATGGAGAGGACCCCGCAATCCTTACCGTCGCTCAAGAATCGCACGCTATCCGCTCGGTAGCGCTAACCGTAGACAACAAGCACGAAGTAGAGGCAATCGTGGATAGCGGGTCTCAGATTATTTCTATGGCAGCAGAAGTTGCTAACGATCTAGGCCTCATTTACGACCCTACGGTTATACTAAACATGCAGAGCGCTAACGGTACGGTGGACAGATCTCTAGGCCTCGCCAAGAATGTGCCGTGCACCCTTGGCGACATCACTTTTTATCTTCAGATACACATCTTACGCTCCCCGGCTTACGACTTACTTCTCGGCAGACCCTTCGACGTCTTGGCGCGATCAGTCGTCAAGACAGTTACCGACGAGGAAACAACCCTCACAATTAGCGACCCTAATTCCGGAATCCGACGAACGGTGCCAACGTTCCCTAGGGGACAACAAAAAGGCGCCCTCGCACAATTAGCGACCCTAATTCCGGAATCCGACGAACGGTGCCAACGTTCCCTAGGGGACAACAAAAAGGCGCCCTCGCTAAGCCGCCAGAGTTTACCGACCAACACGCCAACGAACGACCCTACCGGTGTTTTCACAGACCATCGAGGAGGTGATTGGCGATGATCACGGAGATGTGGCGCTAACGCTGGAATATGACCATTCAACTGGTCTTGTAACCGTTATGTCTACTGCTTTTCTTGACCAAGATGTTTTAACTACTTTTCCCGCTACCGACGCAGAGCCTTCCCAGAAAAATCAAAACATTACAGACTCTTCTCTTGCCTACTTGTACCTTACCGCTTCAGAATCTTTTCAGAATATTGCGTCTACCGACACCTATCTCACTACGCTTCCCGGAGCCTCGTCTCCTGCCGTTCTTGGACTTGCCGCTCCTCAGGCTACAGTTCCCCTTTCCACCTCTGTTTATAACCAGGCTAACGCTCCTAAAAGGAAAGGGGTTCAAGTCAAAAAGAAATATAAGCCAGTTGCGCTTAAAACAAAACCCGTCGCTACGCACTCTCCCAAGACGTTTAGAATCGAGCGACAGATCATTGGCGATCCGCTTGCCGACATGCCAATCTTATTACCGAATCCGCCACCTTTTCAGCCCACGGGACGTTTTACCAAGGAACGCCAACAACAATTCGCTAAGGAGCACGACACAGGATTTTTGACCAAAGAGGAGTTAAATGTCCTTACCGACCTTGTTGCTAAGCAGGATAAAGCCTTCGCTTGGGAGGACTCAGAACGCGGTAGTCTACGTACAGATTTCTTCCCGCCTGTCGTCATCCCGACCATTCCTCACGTGCCGTGGACTGAGCACAACCGACCGTTACCGCCTGGGATTGAAGCCGAAGTCTGCCAAATCATTAGGACCAAGATTAAGGCTGGAGTCTACGAGCCCTCCAACAGTTCTTACCGCTCCCATTGGTTCTGTGTCCTCAAAAAGAACGGCAATCTACGCATAGTCCACAGTCTTGAACCACTAAATAGAGTCACCATACGACACTCTGGCATACCGCCTTTCCCTGATCACGTTGCCGAGTCCTTTGCCGGGCGCATTTGTGGCGCCACCCTTGACCTCTATGTTGGCTACGACGAACGCCTGATACACCCCTCTTCCCGGGATCTCACTACTTTTCAAACTCCATTTGGCGCCTTGCGCCTAGTTACCTTGCCGATGGGCTGGACAAACTCAGTCCCCATATTCCATGACGACAAACTCCATTTGGCGCCTTGCGCCTAGTTACCTTGCCGATGGGCTGGACAAACTCAGTCCCCATATTCCATGACGACATCACTTTCATCCTCCAACCCGAGATACCGCACCATGTCCTTAGCTTCATTGATGACGTTGGCGTCAAAGGCCCCAAAGACTGGCGACTCGTAAACGGCTTACCGGCGACCCATCCCGAGAACCCCAACATTCGCTTAGCGCTATGGGAGTTTTTCTTGCTGCTCAATCGAGTTCTCCAACGTATGAAGTATAGCGGTGGTACCTTTAGCGGCCATAAGCTCCTCCTTTGCGCGCCAAGGTTCAAGATACTTGGTCACATCTGCACTCCCGATGGACGCGTTCCCGACGAGTCTCGCTTAGCACTCTTGGAGCGCTGGGGCCCTTGCCGTGACTTATCTGAAGTACGCGCCTTTCTTGGTACCGTTGGCGTTCTCAGGATATTCGTAAAGAATTTTGCCCATCGTGCACACGCCCTTAACCGACTCACCCACGCTAACGAGCCCTCCGAATTTGGGCCAGACCAGGTTACCGCTCAACGAGACTTGGTAAAAGCTCTGCAGGACGCCAAGCCCCTAGTCCCCATCGATTATACCTCTGCCGACCCTGTTATCTTGGCGGTGGATACCTCGTATATTGCCGTTGGCTACTTCTTGTGCCAGTGCCTTAGCGACAATCGGAAACAGCGACGCTACAACCGCTTTGGGTCGATCACGCTAAACGACCGAGAGTCTCGCTACAGTCAGCCTAAGCTAGAGCTCTATGGACTCTTCAAAGCCTTCCGGTCGCTAAAGATGTATTTGATTGGCGTGCGCAACCTTATTGTTGAAGTCGACGCTAGGTACATCAAAGGCATGCTGCAGAATCCTGACATCCAGCCATCCGCTAGTATGAACCGGTGGGTAGTTGCTATCCTCATGTTTCACTTTGAGCTGGTTCATGTCAAGAGCTCTTTCCACGGCCCAGATGGACTCTCTAGGCGACCATGGCAGCCTGGCGACCCGGTAGTGGACCCTCAGGCTGATAGCAATTTCGAGGACTGGATCGACCGCTTACATGGTTTCGTGCACCTCATACAACAGCCAATCTCCCTATTACGCGGCTACTGGCACCCATCCGTTACTCCCTGCCGACATTATAGAAGCGACCTATCTTCAGCCAGCACCCAACAGCATCTTAGCGACTACCGACCTTATCGCCAGACGAGCCATTGACCTCCAGCGAAGGAAAGAAGATTTAGACCGACTCCACGAGGTAGTCTTTAGCGCTCATCGCCAAGCAGCCCTGCGATTCGAAACCGACCATAGCGCGACTATCAAAAATTACAACTTTCCGCGGGGAGCGCTAGTGCTTATGCGCAACTCCAAAATTGAAACCTCATACAACAAGAAAATGCGCCCTCACTATCTAGGACCTTTGGTAGTTATCTCCCGTAACCGTGGAGGCGCTTACGTGCTCTGTGAATTAGATAGTTCAGTACTGCATCGACCTGTTGCCGCTTTTCGCCTATTGCCATACCTCGCTAGAGAACACATTGACTTGCCGCTTGAAGCGCTAGATATCGACACCGCCAAGCTTAGGGAACTTGAAGAAACAGAATTATTGGATGATGATGACTTACCGACTCTAGTTGAAGAAGAAGAAAATGATTAGAAAAGACTATACTGATAAGCTCTCAATTTCTATTACTTATAGTACTTATCTTGCTTGCCGATACTTACTATACTATATTCAACAGACCATTCCTTACGTAGTCAAGTCGCAGCGCTAGCGTGTTGCCAACGCTTAGCGCATTGCGCAACTCTCGCCAAGGGTTTTTTGCCATGATGATTTACTGAGCGTTTCCCTTTCTCCTCAAAAATTTGTTCAAGTCCCACACCTATCACTTCTTTTGCTAAAAAACCTATCTTAGAATACTTGCCGCTTGCTTTCTCTGCTCTCTGCCGTTGCGCTAACTCAGATTACGGGACTTATCCTTCCACTCGGTAAGAAGGCGGCAAGATGTATATATGTGTACGGGAAGAAACAAAATTTTATATACACGATGGCCTATCTACCCTAAGGTCCATCAGTCTTCGCCATCGGAGAGCGGCAGAGAGTCGTCGAAAGGCAAGAGGTCGCCAACCTGAACATGATTGAGGGCTTGCCACTCTAGCGCCTCATTACAGTCGGCTTGGTACTCTTGCAGCGCATCCATACTACGGGTCAAATTGGCATATCGAAGTCGCGACGCCATAATTTGCTGCCGGACTCGCTCGCGTTCGCGACCCAATACTGCACGCATGCTTGCCGCACGTACCGCCATCCGCTCTATGACTTGTGGCGGGTACAAGGCAACCACCGGGTAGACCAAGTCTTCCCCCAGCCACTCGTATGAGTCGCCAGCAACTCTTGGCTGAGGCTGGGGGGTCCACGACGAAGGCCCACTGGAGCTCAACCAGTGCTGTGTTGCCAACTCGTCGCCGCTTAGCCAGGGGGCGACAGGCTCCAACATCGGCAGCGCCTGAGATTCGCCAGGGGCCTCCCGCAATGGCTCCTCCAAGTCGCTCTCGGCATCCTCGCTACCTGCGGCTACCGGTTCCTTCCCTGGCGACCCTTGGCCTGTCCCTTCCGACTTCTCAACGTCCTCAGGCGCCCCCATCTCGACGTCCTCTGCTGCCGACCCCGTTGGAGCGCCAACGTTGGACGGGCCAGCAGACGCGTCATCCGCCAAGTCAATTGGGGACAGCAATTGACTGGGACTGGCCTCCCCGCTAGGAGGGGGTAGGCGGCTCGCGGCAAGGGCCTGTTCCAATTCTTTCATCTCCCTGTCCTCAGCACTTGGAGAGGGGGATGGCGACTCGATACGGACGCGTTTGGCCTTTGCCTTACCCTTGCCGGGAGAAGAGACCTTGCGTTTTTCTAGGCGCTCGCCAGCGCCATACTTGCCGACAGATTTGGAATCCTCTCCTTGACGTGTCGGTAGCGCCAAGGAGGATTTGCTAATACTGGCTGCCCTCCCGGCGGCAGCCTCCTGCCTCTGCCTCTCTACAAACTCCCTCGCGCGCTTGACCAAAACTGCTCGGGAGAAAGTCTTCTCAACAATGGAGTCTGGCGCCCCTCCCCGCTCGTGACTCTTGGCGCCGTCGATGGTACAGGCACGCTTGAGAGTGCCGCATCGGTAGCAAGGTTGGGCGCCAGTAGGGAACCAACAACTTTCGGGATCGTTGTCAGCCCAACATTTGTCGCACTAAGATCAGTTAAGTGGAAGAAAAGTCATAAAAAGAATAGTTGCTTACCGCTCCCCACGAGTCTTTGAACTCTTGGCGGGTCGCCTTGTCCACTGTGTGCTTGTTCTTCATTTCTGGGAGTTCAACTCCCGCTTCGATACCCTCATCCAAAGTTACCTCCTCCCGTCGCGGCAAGAGCAACGCCTTCAGTTCCTTGTCATCGAAGGACGACTGGGTGGGAACCTGTCTCATGGTCAGCAGAGGCACAAGCACAGTTGGAGACCACTTACCGCATACTGAGGGGCCTTTCCTTTGCGAGACTAAAAAGAATTGATTAGCGACGCCCATCAGCGGTAAGAAAAGATGAGGCTTACCTTCTTTTTCAAAGTCTTGCCCGGCTTGACTGGAGAACCCATTCTGCTTGCCGGTAGCGCTGGGTTCTGGGCACTACCAGTGCGGGAACCTTTGCTAGACCCAGCAACGGTGGATTCCTGCCTTTTTGGGACAGGCGCCTGCTCCTTGCCGACGATCTCCTCCTCACCAGTAGTTTCGCGTCCCTCTTGCGTCTGGATTCTTTCCTTGGCGTCCTGCAACGCCTCGGCAAGCGCCTCCTCACAAATTGCTGCCATCTCTGCATCAACCTGCAGGTTGGCGAGAGGCGCCAATACCTCTTGCTTACTGTGAGGAGATAGATCAGACCACAGCTAAGTTAGAAATAACAGTTAGAGATACTCACTCAGGCGCTGGCGCGCTTACCGTCATTGGCAAGGCGCCAGAGAGGATGTCCTCCAGTTCGTCCTCAATGGTTGGAACGGGAGGAGGCGCCTAGGGACCCAATCAGCTAGCGACACGGCAAAGACTAAAAATACTTACAAAGCGAGAAAAAGGCGCTAACCAGTCGGCGCCACGATTATCGATATAACGCGCCCGGCACCACTCCCGCACTTCGATTTCTCTGTCCCAGCCGACGCCAAGGACGCGAACTTCGTACCAGCGCTCTAACAACTTCATCACGGCAACAACCAAGTTTGGAGGCGCCTCCGCGCCCACACCCTCGATGCGCTTGATAAAGTTGTTGGCCTTGGCGATGTAGGAAGAGGCAGCGTCTTGAGCCTCACGAGATGGAATGGGGGGCGGAGTTGGAATACGGAAGGACATATTTTTATTATTGAGCGCCAGGAAAAGATGGGGAGAAGAAACGAAGTCCAAACTCACGCGCCAGGACTATAAACAAAATCTCAAGAACGCACGGACCACCTGTCACAAAAGCGGTAACGGTAGCCTTATTTGGTGACTGAGGACAGTCAATTTTTCAGTTGGGGGGAGATGATAGGACCCTATACAGGTTAGGCGCATCAACGGCAGGCTCAGCACCGGCTCCGGAAACCTTGCCGCACTCGTTCCGAACTTAGCGCACGCGTTTTACCCATTTTAAGCCATTCCCGACGGCCGCGCACGGCAAGAAGCAGATCCGATCAATGATAGCGCCGACGGCAGCAGGAATGACAACTGACAGATGGCATCAGTCACTGACAACAGCGCTTAGCGAGAAGCTTGATGATCTATCAAAAACTGACGGACAGCTTGGCGTTTGACCTTGGCGTCTGACACCGCTTACCGTCTCGATTTGGCGCCCAACGTCGCTTAGGTGTTCTGACAGACAGAAGGGTGATGGATTGATGGTTTAGTACCGCGATCTGCCGCCTGGTGGCGCCAAGGGTCCTCAAAGGACGGTAGGGATCGGAAACCGTTGGAGCTACCCCTATGAAATTTTCCAGTTTACCGCACTTTGGCAATGGTTGGTCACTGGCGACGGTGAACTCCTTGTAGTATATAAAGTACTTACCGACTTGTACATACATCATCAGACGAATAGACCAGAGTTCCCCCACTTACTTCAGTCTCCCTTACGCTCAAGAGCTCATTTACGCTACGGTCGGCAACGTCAAACTCATCGGCAGTTGCAGACGCTCGCCAACACTCGACATACTCGCGCCTTGCAACTACGGCAGGCATTATCGACGCTTAGACTTCGCTAAGCTTATCATGCTCTTGCCGCTTACCTTTGCCGTGTTCACTTACCGCTTCTTCCTAGGCGCTTTACCTTAGCGCTTTACACTTGCCGACACCCGTTACCGATTTTTCCCCTTTTTCACAGACGCGTTCTCTGGGACCTGCCCGGGACTCCCCAAATCACTTATAGCGCGCCCAACGCAAACTCTTGGTACGGTAACACTTTAGTTACATTTGTTACTGACCAAACTTTGGGCGTCATCAACGTTCAATGGTGACTGAGCGATGGGCAAGTGTTTTCTGCAGTCATGCATTACCTATATTCAGCTCAGTGGTGAGGCTTTCCCCTCTGATGCTCTCAAAATTGCTTGAGTTCTTTCCTACATGAAGTCTGTGTAACTGTTGGTTACGAGCTAAAACTATCTTGTGTGTATCACACAGTGCTGAATCAGACCGCAGTATCAGATTGACTAGAACTAGAGTGAATACAAGATGTTGTCTTATATAATACTACACAGTGCTGAATCAGACCGCAGTATCAGATTGACTAGAACTAGAGTGAATACAAGATGTTGTCTTATATAATACTCTACTGAATGCATATAGCATTGTTGACGCTAGTAACAAGTGTGATGCTCCATTACATACCCCTCAATGAGACCAAATACTCGGTCTTAGGAGAGGAGTTGAAGTGGACTGGAGTATGCATGGCAGTGCAATCATTAGTCGAAGACGCACATTGCATCGCTGCAGGATGTTAGTGTCATACTCAAGGTAGTCATGTTGGTCAGGAATACTGAATCTTGCAATATCTTAGTGCATGAGTGTGCATATAATGCAAGCAGCAAAAATAAGATAAAACTTGAAATAAACAAAGAAAGGACTCCTCCCATGAGTCTGCTGTATCTACATGCTACACTGGAGTGCATGTCAGCCTGAAAAGGTTGAGTGTATACTCAGAGTTACTTAAAAATATATATATGGATCTATGACCTGTCTGATGAAGCCCCCCTAACTGCGCCTGTCTCTGTCACCATTGACTCCTCCTCTGGTGCAACATTAATTGTGGGAGGAGAAGGTGCCAATTCCATCCTTGGTGAGGTAGTTGACCCCTCGACTGCAGGCAAATCTATCACCATAGACTCAGTAAGTGCAACATTAATCGCTGAAAGAATGGTAGTTAGCGTACCATGTGCCGACGTTTGGTTTAGGAAATTGACCCAGTTTGGGTCCATGCCAATGAGATAGTAGAGGCCATCAGCCTCAGGGTTGATTGGGAGATTACTCTCCTCATGGTGCTTAAACATAAGACAATAATAATTATTTTCAGTCATCTTCCACCATCCATCCCATTGCAGGATTGCGGGAGGGGTGCCATAAGTAGAAAAGCACTCCATGCGCTCATTATGGATTTGTTTAAAGATGTCCATAGACATTGTTAGTGAGTAGAACTGCTGTTCCAGGAAGACTATGCTATAAGTATAGGCACCGTCAATCCAGTCCAGTGAAATTCAGTTGTGTAAAAGGACACGTAACACATCGTCATTGGAGAAGTTCCATGCTTGCTCATCTGGCACGTAAACTTGGTGGATTTCAAGCTTTGGCCCATGTTGGGGCTTAAATAGTTGCTCAGGGAACATGGCATCATACAAGGCAATTGCCTCACAATACAGTTTCAGACAGGCCATGACAAGAGTCATGTGCTGAACAATCACAGGTTTGGCTGCGCTATTAGCACAAAGAGCTCGACACAGTGCGAGCCTGAAGAGGGTTCACTAGTGCATGTGGTAAGCATGGTCCACTGCAATGCTCTGATAGGTGTTCTCCAGCCTGGGGTGACCAAAGATCAGTGTGTACTGTACTAGCTGATCCAAGTCGAATTGCATGGCTGGGTCTTGAGTGTGCATTACACACAGTGCTGTGGAATCATCTTCTTTCATGTGCAGAAAGTGCCCCAGAATTTGTTGTTGCTCCACAAGAGCAAGGTCGTCAGGGCCCTGCATTGGGTTGACAAGGTCTTAATATTGAGGCTCCTTCATCAGGAGCTGCATGGTTCAATCATGCAGAGCCTCAACTGTTTACTGGGTGAACATTTGCAGCTCTGTGATCAGCATGTATGCGACAATTCAGTCATGACACAGGACATGTATATTTATATAATACTTATAGAGCTGGTCAAGCTCTAAAGGAGTGTGGGGAAGACCGCATAGGGTGTGCTTGTAAACAATCATGCCTGGAATGTGGGCATGCTGGCCAGAGACATACTCATACGATGCTGCTCTGTTGGCATCGGCTTCCATCAGCACAGTATTTGTGGCATACAAATAGTATGTGCAGTGGCTGAGTGCTCCTCTGAAGCACAAGTTCATTTGCTCGATATCGAGCAGCTCCCACACTTTCACCCCCAAACTGTTGGAGATTCTCCCTGAGAACTCATCCTCAGCCCTATATTTTAGGGCCTTCAACTCCTTGGCATGGTTTGCCTTCTTCTTTGCTATGCACTTATTGCGCAATACTTGCTGGAATTGGTTTGCCACTGATTCCCTCTCCTCACCGTCCTCCTCCTGCTCTGAGCTTGACTCTCCATAGTTGCTCTCATTGGACAGGGACGCTACTGGTGCTTTGCCTTTTCCAGGCATGGGCTTTCCTCTTGAGGTTGCCACCAGACCATCATATTGTTCTGGTGTGCAGGGGTCTGGAGTCAAGATGACCACAGGGTAATGCTCTGGCAGGGCCGGTGATAGGCTTCTACTCAGACTGAGTGCATCAAGGGGCACACTACAGGCCTATGGACACAGGCCATACTCAAGACCTTAGCAATCCTCTTGGACACAGGAAACCACAGACCTTAGCACTCAATTATAGGCACCGGTTATCAGTCTAAACCACCACTACTAAGCCTTCAGCATATACCACTTGTTGACCTTGGAGGATTAGGAGACCAAGGACTCAGGGCACTAGCACAACGGTGGGGACACGACTTTGACCAAACCCCGATCAATTCTATAAAGGGGTTAGCATTAGGCGCTGCTATTGGACAAGGCACTTTAATCAGAAGTCTAAAGAATCAGCAGCAACAGAACAGGATATACTCTAGCCCGACATTTTATTCATCAAGAATTGATACCAGATTTAGCACCGGCAGCAGAACTCATGGCATCTGTCGAGGATTTTCCGACCATACCCCACCAAGGCCTGGCCAATCGGAATTACACTAAAAAGTGAGCAGACTCATACAAAGTTTAAGTCAGTTTAGAGTCGCCATGGCCAATGGGCTATAATGCCATTGGTTGCTGTTGCCCTATGTGTGCCAGTCGCTGTTGACAGGTCACCATTACCTACAACCATGAGGAGAGGCGCTAATTGGTAGCGCTGTGAATGGACTTATTTTAAAAATATAGTAGTGCATAGTATAAAAGATAGCTACTCTGGATGTACATAACAATGAATCATAACCTCTTGAGCATCCAAGTTATACTTAGCGTTTAAATTGCACTAGCTTGCTCGGACTTTGTCACTAAGTCGGGCACTAGCCTTGTTTATCTTGTCTTTGTCGTTTACGGTGCCACATATGGGCACACTATGCTGTGCTACTCACCTTTTCTTCTATATTTTTGTGTAAACTACAATGCTTACCATTTGCCAGGTAGTACTTGAGGCGCTATCATCTAGCACGTTGTTCTATCACCTCTGCTCGAGCACACCGGGACTCTGTCAGGACTCCTCATAACTATGCACGCCAAGCACTGGAGACAGCATTGTACTACATATACATCCAGCGCATCCAACTACAGTTGGCGTCATTACCGGTACAAACACCGACAGCATAAAGAGCATCTGGACTTCTCCTGCTTGTGTGGGAATGCCAGCAGTAAAGGCTATGACCTCTAGTTTGGAGGCATCAAGAGGTGGCTTGCAGCTGCGATGCTGATGAGATGGCCCCAGCTTTGCCAGAGCAGATGACATAGATTGTGGCTGAGCCACCAGAGAGGCAGGCGCATTTCATGCCAAAGTTCTCTCTTCCAGCTCAGCATGGGAAGTGCTATGAATTGGTGCCCTTGGCACCACAGTAACAGGTTTGGACCCCATAGATGGGGCCCAAGACGGTGCAGTCTCCCGCTGATCCAGGGACAGGTCAGCCAGAGGCTCACTGATGGCAGCCAGTGACTCTGACTGGGCCTTAGGGGCCACAGCAGATAACTGCAATGATGAGGTGACAGGCTAAGCAGGCTGCTCAGAGCATGCTGGTCATGCTGCCAATGGCATCCTGGCTCATAAAGGCTCGACCAGTTGAATGGGCTGATATCTAGTCCTCTTGACCTTGGCAGTTGGTTCCTCAAAGGATGACACTTTGCGCTTAGATGCATGGTTGATCTCTCTAGCGCTGATATGCACTGCCTCTTCATCAGCTTGATCTGGTTGAGCAACCCCTCCATTACAACAAAGGCCAAACTGTCCTGCAGAAAGGATGCAGTTGCAGAGACTAGCTGTCCCGCTGCTTCCAATTGGCTAAGGAGTGCATCTGGCACTGCTGAGTCCTGCATTTGTGGTGCAGATTCCATATACAGTTCTACCATGGTACGGATGGTGGTCCTGTCACTGCACCTGCATACATCGGTATCAATGTATGTGAGCACGCTGGTGGTATCTGATAATAGCACTCTTAGCATGTGCTGTCCTTCAGGCACTCATAGTGCCCCTCATCATTGACCTCCATCTCTTATGAGTGGAGGGATGTCTGGTACAGAAGCAGCTCCTCACGGCCTGGATAGGCCATGCTCACTGAGTGGTATTGGCTCACCGCCAGATATGGCCACTGCCTCTGGTACTCGGAATAAAGTTGACTTTGTATATTCTGGGGTCTCCTCTCTCCACTAGAGCCTTGCAGGCTCTGATCACTTTTTTTCGGCCCCAATAGGCCATTTCAGACAACACATCAGCTACTTGTATTGAGACTTAGGAGGAAAAGAGAGAAAAAAAAATCTCCTAACTCTGCCAGTGGTGTAAACAACCACAAATATCTGCCACCTGGTCTTTCACTGGTTATCAAAGTGGCATAAACAGCCACAATTAGTCGCCACCCAGTCACTAACCAGATATCAAAGTGGACTTCATCCACATTCATCACCTCACGTGCTTTATGCACGTTTTGCCAGCTGTTGAGGGTGTTTCATGCCCTGCAGCTCCAGGTATCAGTTCATTGCTGCAAGATCCTTGCAATTTACCAGCGGCTCCCAGGTCATATCACCTAAGCTCCACCTTACCTTGAATTCAAGGTTTCCCCTTGTCTACCTATGACCTATGAGGTCATCTATGAACCATTCCTGGTCATCACCAGTTCCAAAGTCATACGGCTCTGGTGTTGTGCCATTAGGAAATAGCGCGTTGCTATTGGCCAAGTACAGTCTTCAAACGACCACTGCCATGTTACAGGTGCCCATGAATCAGTCTAGTTCACCATTGGCTCCCCTGGGCGTTAGCACTGCAATCCAGGCAGCTGCTGATCCGAAAGTAGTGCCACGGCCCAAGATATTCGAAGAGTTTTCTCTCAAAGATCAAGTAGGAATTGTATCTGGTGGCAACCGTGGTCTTGGCCTGGAGATGGCTCTTGCATTATGCGAGTTGGGAGCGCAGGCGATTTATTGTCTTGACCTGCCTTCAGAACCATCGAAGGAGTGGAAGAGTACTGAGTACTTTGTGAAAAAACTAGGTGGTCGGATCGAGTATGTGTCGGCTGATGTGCGAGACCAGAGAGGAATGTGGGATAAGGTGAAAGTAATTGGAGACAAAGAGGGAAGGATGGACGTGTGTATCACGGCTGCAGGTATTATTCCTAAAGTTCACGAGGAGGCCATCGAGTACCCTCATGGTCCTTACCAAGAGGTATGTTTTGTTCTCCTGAAACCAGTAGAAAAGGACTGAGGTACCTAAGGTCATTGACACAAATGTAAACGGGTCACTATATACGGCCCAAGGCTGCGGGACAGCAGATGCTTCGTTTTGGCAATCCAGGGAGTATTATCTTGATATCATCGATTGCTGGACATGGGAACTTGAAAGTAAGGTTTTGGATCCAATTACAGGTCAATTCTTACCGAGACTGTTCAGGAAGATGATGCAGTTGATACGGAGCAAGCAAATCAGCTGTGCTTCAGATGACAAGGAGTGTGGCATGTGAACTTGGAAACAAAGGGATTCGTGTGAATTCAATCTCTCCAGGATTCATCAGCAGCCCGTATGTGTCTATTTCATGTTTGTGGACTTGAGCTTATAACCCAAAATTACTAGAATGACAGCAGAATTACTGAAGCAACCAGAGACGTTGACGAGGTGGTCTGATAGTGCACCAATGGGTCGCATTGGTCGGCCGGACGAACTTCGAGGCGTTGTCGCGTGGTTGGCGAGCGATGCATCGAGTTTCTGTACCGGAAGCAAGTGAAGGCGCTTTTTAATACGTTATTCGGATGACTGACCAGTTTTGATAGCATTTTTGTTTCTGGAGGGTTTCAGGCATGGTAATGCGCATTCAAGGCAGCAAGCGAACAGCACAAGCTTGAAATCGATAACAAAGTTAAAGCTAGGACATTCAGAGGTTTGGCAGCTCGGTAGATGATCGACTGTACAAGTTACCATGAATGTTTCATATTTTGAAAGTAATGTCATACGTCTTCTTTCGTACTCTTCAATCCTTCAACGTATGAGAAACAATCATGATAACATGGTCATCAGAACTATGGAAGGTTGCACATCAGACAGCAAACATTGTCTCTCAAGACTCAGCACTGGAACCATCATTCTAGTCAATTTCACCACTGCCACCCCTTAGCGTCAATGGTGCTGTTCAAAAGGCCAAAGACCCAACAGCAGTACGACGGAAGATCTTACCCCTCGAAATTACCTGGGCACCGTGACTAGCGGCAATGATAGTCTATGCCTAAAAATGGCGCTCGTTGTATGTGTACTGTGGGCTCGAGCGATTTTGTATGAGTCTGTTATGGCAACCATCGAAGGAGGATAGAATTGTCATGGACGTGAAAGGAGGAATTTAGGATATATTGGAAGATATCGCGGTCGTAGGAAGAGAATGACGGTTAGACCTTTGTGCTGTTCCTCTCGGCGTCCTCAGCAAGAGAAGTGTGGCCTGGTCTGCCGACGAATATAGAGAAATAACAAATTACCAGGTTTCCAGACTATTAGCCGCGTGTAGATAATAATGGAGACTCATCGACTGTGTATAGAAGCCGGAGCGTCCACTTTGTCTTTGGGAAGACAAAACTTGGTGAGCATTCCGGCACACATGAAACAGGATCCTGACTGAACTGATTCATCATGGCTGCGTTCAACAGCAGCAAGGTAAGCATCAGCAGCCTTCAAGTGTTCCTCGTGTGCCAATATAAGAAGTCCATTTCCCAGGTGTTCATCAGCGTTTGCAGCATGTTGGTGAGCCTGTTTGTGACATTAGCGTCGTGGAGAAAGGTCAATGGACATTCGGAATCACAGCATTCATAGGAAGCGGAATGCGGGACATTATTACTCATGTATGAACTGAGAAGACAGAATTTGACGAACAGTTGCTGGAGTACTTGCAAGGTCAAAATTCGAGTCTAAGTAGTTCGGCTCTTGTGCATGGATGGGAGTCAACATGGACAAGCAAGGAGGCCAAATTCGGAAGATCAAGGCGGCCTCACGACTAACGACGTGACTTACACTGCTTTCGACACGTCTTCCGACCTCCTTGTCACTCAAGTGGGTTAGCTTCCAATTATACCCATGTCGTCAGCGCCACATCTAGTGTATCTTTTGTGATCGAAAGCATCATGCTCCTATTTGGACTAGTCGCCACCTCCTATAATTACTTCGTATGAGGGAGGCGCCACAACCACCACGATTACGATCTCTGTACTCTAAACAACTAGCTTCTGCGATATTCAAATGGCTCATATTCTCTGTTTTATTGATGGTAGTGCACCCCAAAGCCTACATTGTCCCCGCCGTAATGTTATGGATTCGAATGAAGGACCTTATAAATGAGCTCCATTCCTTTGAATCAATGAAATAAAACGATCTCATGCTCTTTCATTTTGATGCTCCTCTACCCCTGGAAGACTGGCGGAACTCCACCAGGCCTACAAAAATTGAATCATTAACGCCACACTCAGACATTGGGCAAAAGCGAGTACAAAGCCCCCAACCCACAAAATACCGAAAGAACTCCTATGTCTACGTCTTGGGCCCCTTTATGGAAACACATAAATTCGTCTCGTTGGGTAGCGAAAATCCTCAACTCGTACCAGCAGTACAAACATGCATCACCTACACTTATCAGTCAATCTGAACAACGCCATTGACAGGCTGAAATTGCCTTATTTCAAACGGAGGGCGACTGCAAAAAGGCAGATTAAAGAAGCCGAGGAGAAGGAAGAGTTGGCAGCTTTCAAGAAGAGTCTTCAGGAGGCGCAAAGCTTGATTTATCGCAACAGTCCTGCCATTACCTACCACGGTAGAACCATCATTAATCCAGTAAGCTCACATTTGACTTGTTGATGGGAAGTTTGGCTGATCATATGTACCCTTCAGAAATTCAGGGGTCCAAATCCATGCGTAGGGCCAGGAGTAATTCATGATGAATACCTATTCAATGAAGCTGTCCACAATAAGACGTGGGATCCCACTCCACTCGGCGAAAGGCCGGATGATTATTATTGGGATTGAGGGTAGATGCTAGCACGTTTTTCACTACCGGGAAGGAAAGGGAAAGAGATATACCATACATATAGTCCGATTTCAGACGATGGCAAAAACAGCTTGTCTCTAATGAGCTCCAATCACATCAACCATATCATAGCCTCCGTGTTACTTTTAAAAATGTTACCATTTTCCTCTGTTCCTGAGAACTTTTTCAAAGCCCTGAGTGTAAACATGTATTAAAACCTCAAATTTCGGAGAAATACCCATCTAACCCCTCGAAGTGTTTTCTGCTTTCGTTGCTCTGAAGCTGAGGAGAAAAAGAAAAGAACATATTACAATTAGAGTGGCGCAGGGAGTTTGTTCGCTCAGCTCAGTATGGTCGTGATCCAGGCGAGAACATGTATATATTGAAATAGGAAAGTCAAGAAAATAACAACTGAATTGATTCGATTAAGGGTTAAAACTGATGGATCATGGTTTCGGCGATGCCTTGTGATCGGAGGTAAAATGGGGTGCACAGAGTGGTCAGCTTAAAATCATGAATAACAAATTAAAACATTCCTCTGTGTTACCCCTCATCACCATGCAGCTTTTTTCCTTCCTTGAGCGTCGCAGGTCGACTGCAAATTCCAGCTGCCCCAAACGCGAGGTGGGCTGAAGAAAAATCATAAAGAAGTCAATTTATAATGCACTCAGGTGAAGGACCAAGCTGCATCAGTCGAGATGCTAGCCAAATCTTCAATATTCCTGCGCTCAGCCTCATCGGTTAAAGCCAAATTATCGGCTACGAAACGCACATATTCATCAAGGGAATCGGGCAGACCAGTAACTTGCTACGTGAAGGAAAACTTCACTTCGCGCTCCGGATCTAGGAGATGCTCTGAATGCCTTGTGGATTTTGAAGAGTACTGCCCGAAGCGCAAGCCATCACTGAAACGCCTGCTACGACATCTACGATCATCGTCGAGAGAAGAGCGGTTAAAGACGTGTAATCAGGAGTTGTCGGAACTGGCTTATCTACTGAAACTCAAGGAGACCGAAAGTATACAGTCAGTTCAGGCAAAGATGCTTTCCATACTAGTGCATTGATAGAAGTCTAAAACTCATCATTCCATAGCTGTAAAAGAGATAAAAACCCCTGCCGCCTCCTCTTCCTCAGACTCGGCACTCGCTCAGCACCGCGAGTTCGCACGCCCCCTTTACGCCCAGCGCAACGCTTCTGTCCCCACCTCTATCTCTGCAACAAAATCTCGCAAAATCCCCACACAGCCTGAACGCGTCCTTGATGCCCCTGGCCTCGTCGATTACCTCAATCTCCTCGCTTGGTCTCCTGCAAACTCTGTCGCTGTCGCCCTCGAGGCATCTACCTACATCTGGAAAGCCGACACCGGTGCTGTCACCCAGCTCGCCGACGCTCCAGAAGGTACTTATGTCTCCAGTGTCGACTTTTCAAATGACGGCGCCTTCCTCGGTATCGGTCTCGGCACAGGCGATGTCGAGCTCTGGGACGTGGAAACCGCCCAGAAGCTCCGCACAATGACTGGCCACCAAGGCCAGGTCGCCACTCTTTCGTGGCACCAGCACATCCTCTCCTCTGGCTGTGGTGACGGCAGCATTTGGCACCACGACGTACGCGTCCCCCGACACAAGGTCATGGAACTGCTTGGTCACACTGGCGAAGTCTGCGGCCTCAGGTGGCGCTCTGACGGCGAACTCCTTGCCAGTGGCGGCAATGACAATGTCGTCAACATCTGGGACGGACGCGTTGGCGACGTCGCTGAAGGTGCTCGCGGTAACGCCAAATGGACAAAACGTAATCACACTGCAGCTGTCAAGGCATGTCTCTCCAGGTTTCCCTCGCTCTTATCTAACCTCCCTTATGTTGAAGCTGGCGCGTCTTAGTAAACCCGCAGAACGGAGGGAGTATCGCGTGATATAGCCACCATATGTTTGTTATTCATTTGATCATTTTACTAATCGATAACGGGCGCAGTAGCTACTTATTACGACATAGTATTTGACTAAACGGGCGCTGACATATTTGTATATAAGTAGACGACAAGGACCATAAGTCCTTGTGCGTTTGAACCCAATACATCGTTACATCCACACAGACACTCAGCTTCGTGTCGATCGCCTATCGCCCTCGATTTATTCAACTCAAACGCACAACACCACATCATGTCTAGATACGCTACCACCAAGACCGTCGATCTAGTCACTGATATGGTCGAGGATGTCGACAAGCAGCTCCGTAACCCCCCGAAGCATGGAACCTCATTCTCAGTCTTCATCGAATGGATCACTACTCTCTTCACCATCCTCACCGGTTCTCTACTCTCATTAGGGAACGCTATCGACGAGAAACTCGCATCTATCCCCGTCAATACCCAGCCGAGCACGACCTCCGCAGCCGCCTCTGCTAGACGACAGCACCAGAGCAAAGCACAGGGGCGCAAGCCTCGATGCAAACTCTGCCATGCCCGTGGCCACTCTGCCGAGGAGTGCCGCACCGCTAACCCCTCAGCCGTACGTAAACGTGTAGCGGCAAATTCGAACCTGGCACGACGATCACGAACCTTGCGAGCCGCGACCGCCACAGTTCCACTTGCCCCCGCCTTCTCGTATCCTGGGGTTACACCACCATATCCGGCCCTCGGCCCCAGCCCTATGCAGTTAGCTGCCCTCGCAGCCGACTCCACAGAACTCCGCCGACGAGCCGCCCAATCCGCTCGCGATAAACGCCGCCGAAAGCATCCCACTTAGACCTGCGGGTTTAGGAGGGAGTGTTGAAGCTGGCGCGTCTTAGTAAACCCGCAGAACGGAGGGAGTATCGCGTGATATAGCCACCATATGTTTGTTATTCATTTGATCATTTTACTAATCGATAACGGGCGCAGTAGCTACTTATTACGACATAGTATTTGACTAAACGGGCGCTGACATATTTGTATATAAGTAGACGACAAGGACCATAAGTCCTTGTGCGTTTGAACCCAATACATCGTTACATCCACACAGACACTCAGCTTCGTGTCGATCGCCTATCGCCCTCGATTTATTCAACACCTTATAGGCAGTCGCCTGGTGTCCTTGGCAGCCCTCCCTCCTCGCATCAGGTGGCGGCACAAACGACGCTACCATCAATGTATGGAACACAATCACCGGTGCACGTCTCCATTCTCTCAAAACTCCCTCGCAAATCACCTCTCTTCTCTGGGCCCCCGCCAAAAAGGAGATTCTCTCAACACACGGCTTTCCCACCAACGCACTCATGGTGCATGCATACCCATCTATGGAACGCGTCGCAGAAATCCGGGACGCGCACGACGCAAGAGTGCTGTTCAGCTGTGTATCGCCCAATGGCGATGTCGTATGCACCGGTGCTGGAGACGAGAATCTCAAGTTTTGGAGGATCTGGGATTCGGGCGAGGTAAAGACAAGAAAGAAAAAAGTCATGTCAGCTACCGATGACGTTGGTGGGGGTAGAATTAATTCAACGAGAGAGGGTATTCTGAGCATTCGATAGTTTGTTTGTTCACTGATATTTATACACCGATTCTGGTTTTACAGCTCCTAGTTTCACCATGTCTGATGTCCTCCGCTGACCAGGATACTAAGAGGAGTCAGATAGCTTTGCGCGCAACAAATAATGGCACGTACTCGCTGCCAGTACAGAAGCTCGACGCGTCGCTTGCAAGCCACGTGATGACGCCACGCAACTCGTCAGGACGTCCAATACGTCCCATAGGGTTCAGGTTAGACCATTTCTCAAGGAGGCGAGGCTGGGTGTCCAGATATGCAGCAGTCATCCTTTGTCCATGATTAGCAAACAAAACCAGAAAGACATGATACGACAAACTTGGTATATATATGCCCTGGTGAGAGGGAATTGACTCTGATTCCCTCACGGCCCAACTCACAAACCATACTACGCGCCATCTGAAGTACCGCCGACTTGCTTGAGTTATAAGACACCCACGCATGATCCTAGGGCCTTCGTTAGTCATTCTTCACTACAGACAACCCCCCACCCACTTTATTCGTAATGCTCCCTGACATGTCTGAACGACTATTGAAATTTATCCCAACTCTGATGCCATTAACCTTGCCATGTCTTAACAACTACTAAAAATTTATCCCAACTCTTATTAGTTTGGACTAGCTGCGCCCGGTTGGATATCGGCCGCTTATATTGCAGCTGCTTCTGCGCACGGAGCGCGTTGGTAACACGTGCCCTCCGCCCACAACCTTATTATTCTATTTCGCGTACGTCCACGTTAATCCAGCCTTATTGGAAGCTGAGGCTACCCGCTTGCCGGTTAGCCCAGCGTGAGATAAGGCTGGTGATTACTAAGGACGTCTCCTATTTCCTTTTGTAGTTCTCTATTTCCTTTTATGGTATTACCTCTCTCTTTGACTACGGTGTGAGACTCCACTTGTCTCTCTATCTTCTTCTTTATAGAAAATTTTCTCTTGTCCTACCCTCCCACCCTTTATTGCTATAAATACTCTTTTACACATCGCGCTACCCCGGCCGCTTATATTGCAGCTGCTACGGAGCGCGTTGGCAACACGTGCCCTCCGCCCACAACCTTACTTTCTGATCTCATTCTATTTCGCGTACGTCCACGTTAATCCAGCCTTATTAATCTCTCCATGTCATAAAAAAAAATTACGTTGATTCTTTTCGCTCCCCTATGTCGTTACGTATCCCCACTCTTATTAATGTCTTATATCGTTGATTTTTTCTTCGCTTTGACTTTCTAATACTCTTCTTCTTAAAACGTTCAGGGCACAGCTAAACTGGTAGGCGCGACCGAAGTAGCTGCGCCCGGTTGGGTATCGGCCGCTTATCATGCAGCCGCTTCTGCGCACGGAGCACGTGTTGGCAAACACGTGCCTCCTTGCCAACACGTGCCTCCCGCCCACAACCTAAACATCTGATTTTATTCTTTGTCGCAGCACGTCCCTGTTTAATCCAGCCTTATTGGAAGCTGAGGCTACGCGCTTGCCGGCTAGCCCAGCGTGAGATAAGGCTGGTGATTAGTAAGGACATCTCCTATTTCCTTTTATGGTCTTACCTCTCTCTAAGTACAGGGAGTGAGACTTCACTTGTCTCTTTATCTCTTTCGTCGAAAAAAAATTTCTTTGGCCCTCCCTCCCATCCTTTAACATAGTCATTTATTACTCCCTATCTTATTAACTTTCAACGCGCTAGGCAGTGTGTATTTGTCGGCCCACCCACTATGCAGCTGCTTCTGCGGCGCACGTAGCACGTGTTGGCAAACACGTGCCTCCCGCGTGGCCCTTGGAAGATTAGATAAATAATTTCGCCATACCCGTCCCAGTCCTCAGTCAATCTTTATCTTTATCTTTGTGGCACTCTCGACCCAACCATCATGTCATCTTTTACCCTGAACCCTGCTGACGACCTCGCCATCGCCACCATTCGTACCCTTGTGGTCGATGTTATCGGCAAGGCTAACTCTGGCCATCCTGGTATGTCGTCTGACGCCTTGAGTCAATTTTAGTAATCTGACCTCATCTTTAGGCGCCGCGCTAGGCATGGCCCCTGTTGCCCACGTTCTATTCTCTCGGTGTGTACATTTTAGTATCGATCTCGATCACAAGTTTATTTGAACCAGTTTTTTGAATGCTAACCCTACAAACTCCAAGTGGTTCAACCGCGATCGATTCGTTCTTTCCAATGGGTGAGCTCTATTTTCTGTACCATCAACCATATCCGTCCTAATGACGCCACAGTCATGCGTGAGTAAAGATATTTTTGACCGTGTAAGCGTTGAGGATAACGCCACTGTCGTAGTTGTGCTCTCCAATACGTACTCCTTCATCTCCTTGGTTACAAGCTCTCCCTCGACGACCTTCGAGCGTTTAGACAACTTGGGTCTAAGACTCCCGGTCATCCTGAGACTGGCCATACTGACGGTGGATAGAGAATATCAATTATAAGTGACGCTGTTTAATAACCCTTCAACAGGCATTGAAGTTACCACTGGTCCTTTGGGTCAAGGTTTCGCAAACGGTGTTGGTCTCGCCATCGCTCAAGCACATCTCGCTGCCGTGTACAACCGCGAAGATTTCAACCTCATCAACAATTTCACCTATGGTCAGAAATCACGCCTTCGCTGATTCGCTGGATGCTCACTTTTCATCGGGATGTAGTATTTACTGGTGATGGCTGCCTCATGGAAGGTGTTGCTAGTGAAGCTGCCAGTCTCGCTGGCCACCTACAGCTTGGAAATCTTATCGTGGTACGTATACTGGACTTTTCGGTCTGCGGTGGCGTAATTTATTTCTTGTCAGATTTATGACGATAATCGTAAGCACATTGTGGATCAGTGGAAGCAGTCTATTATTGACTACGTGCCATGTAGACATCTCCATTGATGGTGACACTGCGGTTGCATTCACTGAAAACGTTGAGCAGCGATTCCTCTCTTATGGATGGCAGGTCCTCCATGTTAACGATGGTGACAAGTCAGTTATCATCTGACAGATATTTCGCATAATGGCTGATTAAACCAGTGATCTTGCCGCCATCCACGACGCCATTGCCGAGGCTCGCAAAGAATCAAACAAGCCCACAATCATCTGTCTAAGAACTACCATTGGTTACGGTTCCAAGCAGCAAGGCACCAGTGGAGTTCACGGAGCCCGTTCGTATGAATATTGTTGATACTTGGTTTTGACCTAATTTGAGATTGCAGCGCTCAAGGCCGATGATGTTGCTGCCCTCAAGGTCAAGTTCAATTTTTCCCCCGATCAAACTTTCCAAGTCCCTCAAGCAACATACGACTTCTATACCGAGTTTGGCAAGCGTGGCGCAGAGCTCGAGGCAAAGTGGAGCGCTGACCTTGCAGCCTATGGCCAGAAATACCCTGCTGAGCATGCTGAACTTACCCGCCGTATCGCTGGCGAGCTCCCCGCCGATTGGGAAAAGAGCCTTCCCGTATATAAGCCTTCAGACCCTGCTGTAGCGTCTCGCAAGCTCTCTGAAATCGTCCTCACCGCTATCACTCCCGCCCTACCTGAACTCATGGGTGGTTCTGCTGATCTCACCAGCAGCAACCTGACCAAGGTCAAAGGTAGCGTTGACTTCCAGCCACCCAGCACTCGTCTCGGTACTTATGCTGGTACGTATATTCGCTATGGCGTGCGTGAGCACGCCATGGGTGCCATCGCCAACGGTCTCCACGCTTATGGTGGCATCATTCCCTTCGTCGCCACTTTCATGGTACGTAGCATCTACCAAATAATTTGTTACACCTGAATTTATTTGTTGATCGATCACTAGAACTTCATCTCATATGCCTCTGGTGCCGTGAGGCTGTCGGCTCTTAGCGGCCACCAAGTCATCTGGGTCGGTGAGTAGGATTATTGTGTTGCCACCCCGCATCATTGTGAAACCCAATACGCAGGAACGCACGATTCTATTGGTCTTGGTGAAGACGGTCCTACTCATCAGCCTGTAGAAACCGCCATTGCTCTCCGTGCTACCCCCAACCTCAACTTTTGGCGTCCGGCTGATGGAAACGAGACATCTGCTGCCTACTACGTCGCTGTGACCTCTAAGCACACCCCTTCTGTCCTTTCCCTCTCCCGTCAAAACCTGCCCAATCTCGAGGGCTCGTCCATCCAGGTTGCTCTCCGTGGTGGATACGTCTTGCATGAGGAGGCCGATGAGGACCTCACCATAGTATCCACCGGTTCCGAGGTTGCTATTGCCCTCGAAGCCGCTGGTAAACTCAACGCTGAGGGTATCAAGACTCGCGTTGTTTCACTCCCCTCTTGGTTTACTTTCGACCAGCAGGATGAGGAGTACAGGTTGAGCGTTCTCAGGGATGGTGCTCCCATTCTTTCACTCGAGGCTTCTTCAGTATGTATAATGCAGATTGACCTTGGATTAGTACTGATCGTGTCTTCCTAGACTGCTGGATGGGCGAAGTACAGCCACGAGCAATTCGGTCTAGCTGCATGGGGTGCGTCTGGACCTTATCAAGAGGTATACGAGAAGTTCGGCCTTACCGGCACGAGCAATTCGGTCTAGCTGCATGGGGTGCGTCTGGACCTTATCAAGAGGTATACGAGAAGTTCGGCCTTACCGGTCCAATATCGCCACCATTGGCAAGAAGATTGTGGAATTCTACAAGGGAAAGGGACCTCTTGCCTCACCCCTTCGCAAGGCTATCCATTTGTAGAGGAATTTCAAATATCTTAGACAGACCATATTTACATATCATAAACGATACCGGATAGATTGAACTGTGCATTTGTCGATCCGAGCAATGAAATAGCATTTTCGCGCCTTTCAGAGCGTAAGGGGGTTGTGGCTTTGAAGTGCAGAAAAGCGGCTACCGAACACAGAATGGGATGCACAGGCAGGTTCATCCACGCCTTTTGATAACACATTATTTGCGTGTTTTTAGAAAAGTTTGTCATTAAGTTTGTCTAGGAGTATCGAGCATTCCAAGCATTCTAATTCCTTTTGACGTCAAGATTGTCCCAGTATTTCCTCTCAGTGTCTTCTTTCACGACGTCAAGGACATGTGGTTTGAGGTAACGAATATCCTGTTCACGCAGTTTTATTGAAGCAGATGGAACGAAT